>CM076579.1:1243568210-1243816512 GCA_034641835.2 Pinus albicaulis
TGTTATTATTGTACCCTCGTGACCTCCATTTTATTATTATTGTGCCCTTAAGTTATTATTGTTAGGTCGGCTAGGATTACATTGTGGCCCACTAGGATTACATTATGGCCCCATGTACTCCTATATATAGAAAGGAGGTTTTGTAAATTGGATCATCCAAGAATTGTTCATTTATGTAATGTATTGGAGGTTTCCCCCTCGAAGCAGCTTATTTATAAGTTGTTGATATCTCTTTTCTTCTATTTTTGGAGCTGGTTACACAACATTTGGTATTAGAGCTTTGGATTCTAGGGTTTCGCTGCTCTAAACAGGTCATCGTGGAATTTTCACTATAACTTTTTTTCTATGAATTTTTAGAAGCTAAAATTTTTAGGGTGCGAAGCAGAAATCTGGAGGAATATTTTCTAAAAATTTCAGAGCATGGTTCACAATATTTTCAGAGATATGATCTATCGAAGTTAGGTCTTTTTTCAGGCTCCTAAACAGGTCATCCTAGAATTTGCGCTATAACGCTTTTTCTACGAAGGTTCATAATCTAAAATTCATATGGTGCGAAGCTGAAATCTTGAGGAAATTCTTCAAAAAATTTCAGAGCTTGGTTCGAAATATTTTTGGGGATATGATCTGTGGAAGGTAGTCTATTTTCAGGCTCCTGAATTTCATCTGAAAGAGGTGATCATGGGAAAAGTTCAATAACTCTCTCTCTGGGAATCGGATTGGAGTGCCGTAAAAAGTGGTCACAAGCACATAGACTTTAGTATCTTGCCTATAAATTTCAGAGACAAAGACAGAAACAGTGACAAGTGGCAAGTCAAACAATTTCGCTCTACTGAACCAGTCCATAATTAGGTCATTGTGGGAGATTGGACACAACTTTGTCTTGGAAAATCCAAATCAGGTCAGACCTGTGGCATTTGAAAGATAATTTAGAGGGATACTTTGGTATCTTAAATTCAGATATTTAAGTGCTGCAATCATAGAGATAATCCAATTTCAATATCGAGCTCCTCAAAAGCAAGAAAAAGGTGTGTATTTTTTTTCCGAATTGCATAAGTCTTGTTTGAAGAATCAATTTGAATTGATTCCAAGGGATATTGTAGAATATATATCAATATTGGATTCTAAAATTGCCCCTAAAAATAATTCAACACCCATTAAGCCTTTAGAAGGCTCTACTATGACTCATGAAGACGAAGAATGGTAACATGACATATCAAAATTAGAAGAGCAAGTGCAACAAATTTCGCTCTCGTAAAGAACAACAAAAAATGAAATGGAAGTTTTGAAGAAAGGCATGGAAACTAATATGGATGGTTTGAAGAAAGGCATGGAAGCTAAGATGAATGGTTTGAAGCTAATATGGATGGCATGGAAGTGTGCATGGAAGCTAAGATGGATGACATGGAAGCTAAGATCGATGAAAAAATGAAAGACAACATGGAAAACATGTAGAAGGATATAAAAGTAGACATGAAAGGTTTGGCAAAGTTGATACAAGAAATGTTTCCTAATTGTGAAGAGATAGTAGAGGAAAGTCATGATGAGAACAAAATAAATGTTAATCATGATTTCATAAACTCTACTGTTGGAGGGAAGAACCACCATATTCCAAAAATGGATATGAGGAAGTTTGATGGAAAGGATCTTGTAACATGGATACTACAAATGGAGCAATATTTTGATCTCCATAATGTGCAAAACACACAAAAGGTACACATTGCAATTTTACATTTAGAACAAAATACATTTGTATGGTATCGATGGCTTTGCTCCCGTAAAAAAATTGTCACTTGGTCAATTTTTACGGAGGAAATGATAGCACATTATGAGGATACAAAGAGTAACACCTTCTTTAGCCAATTGATAAATCTCAAACAAAAGGTTTTAGTGGGGCAGCACATTGAGGACTTCCAAAAATTGAATATAAGGGTAACTGATATTCCAAAGGAACACAAGATTGATCTCTTCATAGGCACTTTAAAGGATAACATCCAACATGAAGTTCTTTTTTTGGAACCTGATTCATTGGAGAAGGCATTCAAGTTGGCAAGAAAAGTTGAATGTAAAATTATGGTGACAGGGAAGCCTACCACTCAATTCTATAGAGAAGGAAGTGTTGCTACGTCTAGATTTCCACAACCTACAAGGTTGACACAACAACAATTGGAAGAAAAAAGAGCAAGAAGAGGATATACACCAGGAACCAACCCTAGAAGAGGAAGAAATGAATCTAACCATATCATGTAATGCACTGGCAGGAATTACCAGTCCTAAAACTCTCAAGATAGAAGGACAAATCAAGAATAAAAAGGTAATAGTGTTGATTGATTCAGGTAGCACCCATAATTTTGTTCATTGTAAGGTAGCTAAGGAATTAAATTGTTTCCTATACCCAGCACTAGAATTTCAAGTGATTGTTGCAAATAGAGGAACTATAAATTGCTCTGGAAAATGCCATAATATCAAGCTAACCATGGGGGAATATGTATTGACTAGTCCAATGCTTTCCATTACTATGGGAGTTGCTGATGTTGTACTAGGAGTACAATGGTTACAATCTTTGGGGAGGGTAGCTTTTAATTTTCAAGAACTTTTCTTGAAATATTTTTCAGAAGGAAAGGAAGTTGAATTACAAGGTATTGAAGGGAAGCCATGAAGGATAATCAGCTCTAATGTCATGAAAAAGCTTCTAAAGAAAGAACAATGAGGCGTAATTGCACAATTATGCTCACTAGAAGTTCCGACAGCAAAATCATCTATTTCTGCAGATCTCCAACAAATCTTGGAAAATTATTCCAAGGTGTTTGAAACTCCCAAAGGACTCCCACCTATTCGTGATCATGATCATGCTATTCATTTGATTCCAGGAAGTGTTCCTCCAAACATCAGGCGTTATAGATATCCTTACTTCCAAAAGAGAGAAATTGAATGTATGATTACAGAAATGTTAGAGGCGGGTATAATTCAACCTAGTCAAAGTTCTTTCTCTGCTCCTGTAGTATTGGTACACAAAAAGGATGGATCATGGCGAATGTGTCCGGATTATAGGGAGCTCAATAATCTCACCATTAAAGACAAATTTCCCATTCCTATCATTGATGAATTATTGGATGAATTACATGGAGCAATTTATTTTACCAAGTTGGATCTTCGTTCAGGATATCATCAAATTAAAATGAAGACTAAAGATATTCCAAAAACAACATTTCGAACTCATGAGGGTCATTATGAATTTTTGGTCATGCCTTTTGGCCTTACCAATGCACCTTCTACATTTCAAGGGTTGATGAATTCCATTTTCAAACCCTTCCTTATAAAATTTTTGCTAATATTTTTTGATGATATACTAATCTACAGCAGGTCTTGGAAGGATCATGTTCAACATGTTGACAGGGTGCTCAAACTATTGCAGGAGAAACAATTATATGCAAAAAATTCCAAATGTTTCTTTGGAGTACAAGAGGTGGAATATCTGGGTCATATTGTATCTCACGAGGGTGTTAAAGTAGACCCTAACAAAATTAAAGCCATTAAGGAATGGAAAGTCCCCACAACCATAAAGAAGTTGCGAGGATTTCTCGGGTTAGCAGGGTATTATCGCAAGTTTGTTAAGAATTATGGGAGAATAGCAGCACCTCTAACAACATTATTGAAGAAAGATGCATTTTCATGGACTCCTGAAGCAACTAAGGCCTTTGAACATCTTAAAGAGGCAATGTGCCTAGCACCGGTCTTAGCTACGCCAGACTTCACAAAAACCTTTATTGTGAAATGTGATGCCTCAGGAAATGGAATTGGTGCAGTTTTAATGCAAGAAGGAAGACCCATTGCTTTTGAAAGTCGTCCAATCAAAGGAAAGTATTTACAGAAACCTATTTATGAGAAGGAAATGTTAGCAATACTGCATGCACTAAAGAAATGGTGAACTTACCTAATGGGAAGACACTTCAAAGTAAAAACTAATCATGATAGTCTTAAAAACTTTTTGGAACAAAGACTATCGTCAGAAGAGTAGAAAAAATGGGTCACAAAGATGTTTGGTTATGACTTTGAGATAATCTACAAAAAAGGAAAGCTTAATGTTGTTGTAGATGCACTCTCAAGAAAGAATGAAGAAGTGAAATCATTTCTTTGTGCCATTTCTACTATCCAACCAGATTGGATAACTGAAGCAAGAGATAAATGGAAGAAGGACAAAGATGTATGGACACTCATTCAAAAGTTGCAGCAAGATCCTAGTACATCTGATACATTTAGTTGGAAAAGTGATTCCTTATGGTACAAAGATCGCTTATATCTTTGTAAGAATTCCCAACTAAAACAAAATATTTTTCTAGAATTGCACACTTCTCCTTTAGGAGGACACTCAGGATTTTTAAAAACTTACCACAGGGTGAAGAAATAATTTTTTTGGGATGGCCTTAAATCTGATATTCAAAAGTTTTTGGTGAAATGTTTGGTTTGCCAGCAGAATAAAGTGGAAACAATTAAGACCCCGGGACTTCTACAACCTTTATCCATTCAAAGTCAACGTTGGGAGGAGATTTCAATGGATTTTATCACAGGTTTACCTAAGTCCGAAGGAAAGAGTGTCATCATGGTGGTAGTTGATAGACTTACAAAGTATGCACACTTTTGTGCATTATCTCATCCATTTAAAGCAAGTACAATTGCTACTACATTTATGGACAGAGTTCAAAAGCTACATGGAAGCCCAAGGGTTATTGTGAGCGACAGAGATCCCATTCTTACTGGAAATTTTTGGACGAAGTTATTTTCTTGTTTGGGTACTCAATTAGCTCATAGCTCATCATATCATCCTCAATCTAATGGTCAAAATAAGATATTAAATAAATGTTTGGAAGGATATCTTCGTTGTTTTTTATCTGATAAACAAACATAATGGGAAAGTGGTTAACTCTTACTGAATGGTTGTATAACACTTCCTTCCATACTGCAGCAAAAAGGACCCCATTTATGGCACTTTATGGATATCATCCACGATCCATCACATCATCTTTAAGGGAAAATTCAAAGCTCCAAGAAGTGGAAGATCACATCGAGCATCAACAACAAGTTCTCCAACTCTTAAAGGATAAACTGAATTTGGCACAAAATCGAATGAAACAACAGGCAGATCATCATCGCAGCGAGAGAAGTTTTGATGTAGGAGATTGGGTATTTTTACGGCTACAACCATACAAAAAAATGTCCCTCAAAAAAGAAAAAAAGGATAATAAATTATCGCCAAAGTACTATGGTCCTTACAAGGTGTTGGAAAAGATTGGCACTATGGCATACAAATTGGAGCTTCCTGCTTCTTCGCGAGTACATCCAATTTTCCATGTTTCATGCTTAACGAAGATTATCGGTGAAAATCTTCCAGTTCAAAAAATATTACCAGAACTTGATGAGGAAGGAAAAATCATATTGGAACCGGAAGTGTTCACAGAAACAAGAATTCGATAACTACAAAATCGATCAATTTCAGAGTATCTCATCAAGTGGAAGAACTTACCCACTGAAGATTCTACATGGGAGGATGAGAATTTTATACAGAAGCACCCAAAGCTACTCAAGTGTTGAGGACAACACATTTTTGAAGGAGAGGGGCATGTTAGGTCCCTATATTACTAGTATAGTCCCTTATTGTTGTTAGTGTAACCCCCTTATTGTTATTATTGTACCCTTGTGACCCCCATTTTATTATTATTGTGCCCCTAGATTATTATTGTTAGGTCGGCTAGGATTACATTGTGGCCCACTAGGATTACATTATGGCCCCATGGACTCCTATATATATAAGGGAGGTTTTGTAAATTGGATCATCCAAGAATTGTTCATTTATGTAATTTATTGGAGGTTTCCCCCTCAAAGTGGCTTATTTCTAAGGCATTGATATCTCTTTTCTTCTATTTTTGGAGCTGGTTACACAACAGAATGTTGCAATGCATGGCGCCCATATAGTATGGCAGTAGAAAATTTGTTTGTATGGGGAATGATACAAGATAACCATCATGATATTATTCTATGGCTTGTATGAGGGAGAGATAAGGGAGCAACAAGAGTTATTATTGTTGTGGTTACACTTGGGAGAGTATGGGTAGAATTTTTGTTGTACTTATCATGTTATTTCCAGAGGGAGTAAAGGCACATTCAAAGTGCAAAGAGGCTACCCTTCAGTATTGGAGGAAAAGGAGGGGCTTCCACATAGGAATGAGATCCTCTCACATAGCAGCATGATGGTGGATGGATTTGGCATGTGGAATGTAAAAGGAAGAAGTAATGGTGTGACAAGAGCCTTACCACTAAGGCCTACATCGGTGTCACTTGGGTGTATGTTTCTAGTGATGGAGTGTTCCAAAGGGAGTGTGCATCCTCTCTTCTTGCAGATTTTCATGAGAAGACTTTCATGGGAGGACTCATTCATGGACCTCACTTTCATCCTACTCACTATGCATGGTAAGAAATGCATTTTTGTACTTGTTGATTGTTCCATTGAGTATTTGCATCTTCTCATCATCTATGCATAGTGCATTTCTCCACAAGAGAGCAAGGTTATTTTTGGGTTATATGGTCACTTTAGGGCCAACATTTGTAATGATGATGACTCATCTCTACATGAATTTGGGAAAGTGTATTTTTGTTTTGATTATCTACAGCTGGTAATTAATTGGAGAACATGCTCAGTTGGTAGTTCATTGGAGAACAACTTGCCACATGATGTTCTAAATCAACAGTTGGAAAGACTGCGCTGTATCCACCATAGAAACCATTTGTATCATCCAAACTTGCACATAACCTTCAACATTTTTCTGATTTGGATTCCATATGGTAATAATGTGCCATTCATTTTGAGTGGAATTGTTTGGGCCAGCATGATCCATGACTTTAGAGAGAGGGTCTTTAGAGATCCAATATTTTTCTTGCCACTTGATGGAAACTTATTTGCAGCCCAAGATTAGTATGTACTCTACACTTTCCATGAGTGGAGAGGAAGACATCGTGAGGTATTCAATCTTTCCTATCATGTCCAGCTATTCAGCCCACCTTCTTTGCAAGAGCCTAAGGTGGAGGAGATATTTCATGAGTTTCCATGTGGAAGGGTGACTCATTTTGTATGGATGATAGCATAGGGATAGGAAATTCAAATGGGGATGATGGATCTCAATTTATATCAGCCCTCATACCTCAAGAGGACCTTTGGACATCCCATTGTTGCCTCCATGGATATTTTACTGCTACATGATGATAGTTGATTGGTATTCTCACCAAATGCTAGTTTGCATACTTGGGAGGCGCAACTTGGAGATGCATTGGTGATACAACATCTTGATATTTGGAGGATGTTATCACATGAGGATGCTATAGGGGAAGAAGAGGAGGATCTTCAGTTCTATCCTTGCAGTTGCTTGAGGAGAAGCAACAGTTGGGAGGGGAGGGTTGTAATATTCCAAAATTAGCTTGTAGCTAATTGGAATATTGAATTTTGTCTTTATCACTTATGAATTGAATAAGTGGGTAAGGATGCCCATGCATAATAAAAATATAAATAAAATTCCTCATAGTAATATAGGAGATCATCATTGGAGCTGAATTTTACACTTTCAGTTGTGAACAGGGGCAAAACGAATGTGGACAAAGTCAAGTTTGACTAAGTCAACAACATTTTTGAAGAGGAGAGAATCATCCATGCAAATAGCTCAATATGAACAAGGATCAATCTAGAAATACATATGAGAGCTTGATTTAAGACACTTGAGTGTGAAAAGGGGTGAAGCAGGTTGAAGAGGTCAACTTTGACCAAATCAAACAGCGCAGTTGGAGGAGTGGCCTTGCTGGAGACACAATGTATTTTTGGAGGGAGATTGATCATGTGATGTTGGAAACCATAATGGGTGGGACCCAAGGTGAGGAGGCTCACAAAGCTTGTAAGAGAAGAGATGGCAGCCATTTGGGTTAGATTATTGATTATTGATTTTGGCCTGCTTAGACTATTGAGCATTCTTTAGCTATTGAGCTAAGTATGCAGTGTTGTTTAACACAAGGCATTCTTGCTTAGGGATTCCTTCTCCTTCCTTGAGATGCCTCTTGGAGGAGCATTGTACTTTAGTTTTCCACATTCAGATTTGAGGCCAAGCATACTCCTTTAGCTACAAAGTTATTCTTGTAGAAGGAAACACTGTGTTGCAGGGTGTTGCAGTGGAAAGATCACAACACCACTTTCTGAGCTTATCTTTTAGAGGAGGGAGCTTCCCTTTCCTTACAAGTTCTGTAAGGAATATTTCTAAGCATATTGTACATCTTGGCATGTGGCCAAAGCATTCCCCACCTTCTACAGTGCAGTCACTTACAGGAACTGTGTCCTTTGTCTTAGTGTTGTAGCAACAGTGTCAAGACCCTTGATTCTGAGCTTGTTTCTTGGAGGAAGGGTCAACCCTTATCCCGAAACTCTTGTATAAAGCATATTATCCTTCTCATTGTATTATTCAGCCACATTTATGTAGAGCTGCAGTATAACTGCATTATTTCAGATCTAGATCTGCATATTTTGTCATTTTATACATGTACTTTCATGAGGCCCTTGTCGGGTTGTCTTTTGCTCTATAAAAAGGGTTGAATCCCCATTTTTCTTCACTCTTGCATAATATAAACTCCATATCTATTGAGGACCGTTATTTTTTGTAGAAACCCTCATTGAATCACGTTTTCCCTTGCTTCAGTCATTTTGTATGTTAAAAGTCATGGGATTTGGGCATTTTTAAGCCATATTGGCCTGGGGAGAATTGTTTAATATGGCTAGAATGATTTGTTTTGCCTCCCATTTGGTATGTGAGATGTATAATTTATGAAATAAGGGATCCAAGTCCCATTTCTCATTTTTTTCACTTAATTTTCTGAAAATAATGTTTTCACTGCAAGTATTGCTGAGCAGTCCCATTTTGGGATATTACAAAAATTTTGTTACAAGAATTTTTGGATAAGGGATACATCCAACCTAGTGTGTCACCATGGGGGGAATGTGTACTTTTTGTTAAAAATAAATATGGTACATTCAGAATGTGCATCCATTACCGTAATTTTAAAAAGTTAACCATAAAGAATAAGTGTCTTCTACCCTGTATCGATGAATTATTTGATCAAGTAAGGGGAGATATCATTTTTTCCAAACTATATTTAATAACATGATATCATAAATTGAGAATAAAAAATGAAGATATCTACAAAAAATGATTTAGGACTCGGTAAGGGAACTATGAATTTATAGTTTTGTTGTTTAGTGTCACCAATGCTTCAGCAATGTTAATGATTTCGATGAAAAGTGTGATCAGTAAATATTTGGATAAATTTTTACTAGTATTGATTGATGATATATTACTTTACTCTATAAATAAAGAACAACACAAAGGAAATCTAAGGTTATTGTTTCAAACCTTAAGGGAAAATCAGTTGTATGCCAATATTAGTAAGTGTGAATTCTACAAGACTGAAATACATTATCTGGGGCATATCATACAAAAGAAGGGTTGGCAGTTGTCCCAGAGAAAGTAAAAGCTATGGTCAAATGATCGATACCCAAAGATGTGAATGATGTTCGGTCATTCATGGGACTTGCGAGGCACTACCATAGATTTATTGAGAGATTCTCGAAAATAGCATTTCCAATTTCCTCACTATAGAAAAAAAGAGTAAAATTTAAGTGGACTGCTGAATACCAAAATATTTTTGATCAATTAAAGCACTCGCTAACCACAACCCCTATTTTAAAGTGAGTAGACCCAAGTAAAGTATTTATTGTTTGTATAGATTCGAGCATGGAGGGATTAGGAGGAGTGTTGCTCCTGGATAATATCGTAATGGCATATGAGTCAAGAAAATTAAAAATTCATGAGAAGAATTATGCCATATATGATATGGAATTAGTTGTTGTCATACATGATTTGAGAATGTGGTGGCACTATTTATTAGGTAAAAAATTCAATCTAATAACTCATCATCTGAGCCTAGAATGTTTCTTTAGCCAACTAGATCTCAATGCAAGACAAGCTAGATGGATGGCCATTCTTATTGAATTCGAGTGTGACATAAGACACATAAAATGAAAGGAGAAAAAAGAATTGATGCTTTGAGGAGGAATTCCTACCAAGTAAAAGAAATAGTAGTAAGTAGTATTAAAGTGATTTTGTGGAACAAATTAAAAACTTTGTGCACAATGACTTAAGACATTAAGCTATTCAACAAAAATTACAGCAAGTCAATTTTCCGGGTTACACAAAAAATGCAGAAAAAATGTTGTTGTATAGAGGAAAATTAAACATTCTGATTGTAACAGAACTAAAAATTTTGATACTTGATGAACATCATAAAAGATAATTTGCAAGAAACCCAACATATCAGAAGATGATCACAACATTAAGGAAAAATATTTTACAGCCTGGTATGAAAAAAAAAGTGGATAAATATTTATCCAAATGTATAGAATGTCAACAATTTAAGGTTGAGCATCAACATCCTACTGAATTGTTGAATCCAATACATGTCCCCGAGTAGAAATGGGAATTAACATATTTTTATTTTATAATTGGTTTGCCTCGTGCAATACAACAACATGATTCCATTATGGTTGTTGTAGATAGATTAAGTAGAGCAGCTCCCTTCATTCCCGTGCAATCCAGTTATGGCACAACACAAGTTGCTAACATATTTATGAAGGAAATTTTTAGACTGCATGAGATACCCAAGGTAATAGTATCGGACAAACATGGTAAGTTTACAAAAAAAATCTGGAAATAATTATTTCGAAACATGGGCACCAAACTAAATTTTATTATAACATACGATCCTTAAAAGGATGGAAAAAATGAAAGAGTGAAGAAAAATTTGGAACATATATTGAGGATGTATGTGATATATAGGCCTACTAAATGGAAACACTATTTGTATTTAACCGATTTTGCGTACAATAATAGCTATCAAGAAACCATGAAGATGAGCCATTTTGAAGCTTTGTATGGTTGAAAATTCCATATTGTGCTCGACTGGAATCAACCAGAGGATAAATTAGTTTTGGGACCAGAAGTGTTGTAGGAAATGGAACAAATTGTGCGTAAGATTTAACAAAACATTAATGCAACACAGGACCGATATAAATTTACGCCCACAAGAAAAAGACCTATAAATAATTTAAATTTGCAGATCATGTTTATTTGATGGTGAAACTTTGGAAAATCACGCCCAATATAGGAACCTGTTCAAAATTTTCTCCACGTTTTTGAGGGCCATTTGAAATTCTGAACCAAGTTGGGCCTTTAGCCTACTAGTTAGCTTTACCTAGTCACATTAAATTTTATAATGTTTTCATGTATCCTTACTAAGAAATATGTGCATGATAATACTCATATTATTGATTCAAAACTGCTACATGTGGAAGCAGAAGTCATTTTCCTGCCAGAACCACTATGCATACTAGACAGGAATGAGATTTAACTCCGAAATTGAGTTTTTGCTTGGGTTAAAGTGCAATCGAAGCACTTTACTCTTGAGGAGGCCACTTGGGAGCTTGAAACTGAAATGAAAGGGAAGTATCATGCTTTATTTTTGCATCAATGAAACAAAACCTTAACACCAAGTACAGTGTAATTAAAAGGGTGGACGATGTGACACCTCTTCAAATTAGACATGACATATCATTATTGACATTATTGTTTGTTTGGTTGAATGGAAACATTAGTATGATGCGAGTTTAAATAATATGTGATTATTTAGTGTGAATTAGAAACATCCTAAAATTTAGCCATTGACAAATGAGATTTTAATTGAGGCATTATTTTCATGATAATAATTCTGGATAAACTTAATGGCTGGGAGAAAAAAGTCCATTAAGTGCTTAAATAGAGATAAATGCTAAGCAAGAATTGACAAAAGCTTCGTGGGAGATAAAAGCAAGCTTTTGTGCAAAAGGGATCCTAGGCCAATCGATGTGAAAGTCACAAAGCGGGATACCTCTACAAGAAAAAATATTTCATGAAAATAATTCATAAAATGTCAATTGGAGGGATCAAGAGGTTTTTGATCGAAGACCAGATGAATATCAACCAGGGGGTGAACTATGGGAAAACAACTATGGTTGGGTGGAGATGAGTGTCAAATATTTCAGTGTGTTCTAGCGACTGTGTTTTCTGAAATTGCATGTGTGGTGATTGCTAAAGTGTGTTTTACATGTGCGCATAATATAAGTAATTAGCATGTCCAATTTCAACCATGGGCATTTTGGAATTGTTTCAATTATGTTTAACATAGGGGAAAAGAAAAGTTATTGTTTCACAGTATTAGAGATAGGATAAATTTAAATGCTCTTACCTTAATTATAAAAATTTGGATTCGTATAGAGAAATTAGAATTTTTAAGTACACATGTTTAAGGGAAATTATTGTTATTGGAAATCTAAAAATTTATGTGAGTTACATAAAACCCTGGATTATGTATGAGGTATTCTTGGTTAAAGTTATGATGGATAAGTTAATTGTTTATGAAGAAGTAAATTGAAGTATACATATTCTTGTATTATAGAAGTTACTGAGAATTGATACCTGACAACATAGATCATAATATTTTCCTACTAAGGAAATAGTTAAAGAGATATATTTACCGATGGGGACAGTTTCAACATAAAATTTCTTCTGCATATAAGCAAACTGAATATTTAGTGTAAGGTAGGTGCATAGCTGCTACGAGTGGGGGGTTAATTGGTTATGTTTGTAAACAAAGTTATCAATCGAGGAGTGTTAATACTAGCCTCGAGAAGCTAATGTGATTGCCATGGATGTACACATCCCAAGAATTTAAAACCTTAAAGGGTTGTGCTAATTGAGATAAGTTCAAACATCCAAAAGGTCTGTGTAGCTGCATTAGACCAATTAATCGTTACAGGCAACCATTTTGGAATTTGGGGCAATGGGGGAAACAAATTAGTCTAAGAAAAATGCTCTATGTAGTATATAAATTCTCAATCTTAATAAACTTCTTAATGCAATTGTTCAATTCAAGTCCTGGAAGAAAAACAGAATAAATAAATTACACAGGAAAGCCAGATTATAGAAATCTGCACAATCTAGATATATATAACTTAAACCATGTATACAACAAGAAGGATTACAATATGAAAATTACAGTGTTCATGAAAAGCGATGCATAGTAATTGTAAAGTATTCCACATTGATAGAGAAAAAATATCTAAAGTAAGCACAAAAAATTCATATTCATTTATACACTGTGTAGGATAAGAAATGCACTTCTATTTATATTTTAACTAAATATATGAGTTACAACAGTGTAAAACATAACAATGATCAAAACATTGCATTAAGTAACTATATGGCTTCCTTAAGAAATTAGCTAAAAATCCATGCTAGAATCACATATAATATTTCCAGAATTACCATGTCTAGAAAACCCAGCAATGGGGGAAAATTTAGCAAAAAATTCACAGTTATTTCAAATTGTATTCTTCAAACCCTTAGTAGTACCTAAGGATATAATACAGTCAATAGGAAAAGATTTGAGGATTTTGTCTGATAACCCTCTTCAGCGATAACATATCCCAAGTGGATAGAAATAACTAGGAATAAAAAATTTATTCGCTAAAGAGTCTTGAAACAAATGCGAAATTAATATGCAGAAGTCGAAAGGACAAGAACATTGCTTTCAACACTCAAGTCTGGTGAGCACCAAAAGGAGCTAGGACCAACCTCGAATAATTTCATGAGTTTAATGGTATCAGAATTGTTATTTATTCAACGAGCGTGAAATTGGGGTTTTGCAATAGCAGGGATAGCAAAACACTTGCGAAAAAAAATGAAATCGTAGGAGTTAAGTCCTTGATTTCTTAACTACAACAAAAATTAGAACAACTACTTGAATAAGATAACGCAGTTATACCTGACTAAAACCGATGTTGTCCATCTCTTTTCAACATTCCTATCATATACCCACGGAAGTTGGAAAAATGGTCAACCTTACTTTCTAAATGTGTTCAAATTACCTGGGATCGTAATTATGAGTTTAGAAATGAATAAACTGTAATTTAATTATCATAGTCATGGGGGTGGGAGGGGTTGTAATGTGTAAATGGGCATAAAACCCTTACCCTAACAGGAAGGCTATTGGACGTAGAAAAGGGTCGTTGAAATAGAGTCAACGGTGAGAGTGTAAACTAGTGCACAGACACTAACAGTGAACTCCAACGCATACCTGGAAAAATAATTTCAAAACTGAAAAATATGATGGAAAAATAATATAATTGGGGATTTTTCAATACTAAATAATAGTAGGTCATATTTACCTCTCCAAAGAGTGACTATCGTAATATTTGAAGACCCCTATCCTTGTTCAAGGAAGCCATAATAACATCCCAAACCCTGCTTTAGTAAATAAATTTATGTGTAGGAATTTACTTATAGAAAAAGAAACGAGGGGAAACTATATCTTTGCGCTACTCTGGGACCAAAACCAAGAGTTCAACATTTCTTCATTTTTATTACTCTGTGACGGCTCAGAATAATGGTGAAGATGAATCATAGAGGTGGAAATAGGTCGTAGTATGTATCTTGTAACCGTAACCAAATGCGTAAAATCTCCATCTTGGTCATTTTGTAACAGAGACTGGGCAGCGACACCCAATAGAGGAAAATGTACAAAAATTATTCAGGATAGGCGAAGTCGTAAGATAGGGTTTGGGAAGGAGAAATGAGGACCATGGGATCTCCTTGTTGCATCATAGCCCTCCACAAATCCTTCCCGCCAAAGACATGTGACATTCACGTGATATGCATGAGATGGACAGTAGACATGAGAGGTTAGAATTATTAAATGCCTTAGATTACAAACATAGTTGTCAACCATTGGGTAATTTAAATCATATGAGAAATTTCATTATAATTATTCAATTAAGAATTTAAATCTTAGTTCTATGGACACCATCGTAGGGTAGAAAAGTCACATACCTTATACCTTAGAACTTTTAAAATAGTAATATTCCTTGAATTCCAAAGTAGCGCCCAAGGTAAATAATTGTTGGGATTTACGCTTAATTGTATGCCCCAGGATTACGAATTAGTGCCTATATAATAGCACAAATTAACCCAGTCGGTGAAGAGGAGGTCCAACAGTGGAGGCAGTTGTTTTTTACCCGATCTACCCAAGATCAAACCTCTGTGGAGACATATGCTTATTGTGTCTTGGTTAGAAGAGTAGGCGACCCCATAGCGGACGTCTCAATTTTTGTTGAGGCATAAGTTAAATGCTAAAGTACGGCTTACAGGCTATTGCACCTAGCCTAGGTTTATAGTGGCATCCAGTTGGATTTGAACCTAGACCTCCTTCAGAAGAGCCCCACCAGTTACCGATTCCCCTAGATCCAAAAAAATAGCACAAGTTAACCCATCAAATATAATCCATGAGATAACTAATTAGTATGTTTCAATGGAAATTAAAATGAATTAGTAGGGTTAGCATATTGAAAAAGGTGAACTAAGTTTCAAAAATCGTTTAGTGGTATACATTTTAAAATAGAACTACTCACTTCATATTGAAGTATGGGATAGATAGAATAATAGTAATTATAAGTATGATTTTTGTCTTTTTTTTCTCAAATCTTGGGGATGTTACACAAGGGGAAAAATTAAATTTTGTAGGTTGGGTCAACTTCTCTTCTTGGATGACTTAGTTTTTGAACTAGACTCTGGTTTATACATTGCTTGATGTGGTTGGTATGACGGTGGTATTTTTGGTTCTATGGAATTTGGATGCTATATTGAATCCCATGTAAGTTGTTGAATCAACTGATGTATAATTTGGGAGGGTATTTATAATTTTTGGTCTTCAAACTATTTTATAGTTTGTGTTCATTTATATCACATTATCTCTGTATACTCTATGATTAGTTTTTCACGTGTTACTAATTTCTCCATTATAATTTGGGAAGTATCGATAATTTTTGGTCTTCAAACTATTCTATAGTTGGTGTTCATTCATATCACATTGTCTCCATATACTCTATGATTAGTTTTTCATGTGTCACTAATATCTCCAATATTATTTCCATATGCTCTTGAACTCTATATACACTTACTACCAATTCCTCTTGAACTATTTACATTCGTTTTCCAGTTGGTTGTTCTAGTGGTATCTTCTGCATTTTCCCCTATGTTGATTGTTGTTGGTTCACTTCTTAATGAATATGATAAAAAAATTTCTATAATTGATCATGGAAAGAGGAAGTTGGTTTTTCTTATTATAATCTCATTGGTTTGATTCTTGGTCACTATTTTTCTTTCTTTTTTTCCTTAATTTTGTTATCAATAGGTGGAAGTTCAATTGATATTGTTTTCTTTGAGAATTGGATGGTGTTATAAGATGATATCTCTGTTCTTTTTATTTCATCATCCATCCATTTTAGTGACTTGGAATCATCTAATTCTATCTTACCTTATATATCCTAATTGTAAGTTAGAGGATATTTTAGGTTTGAATATTTGTCATTATTTTCCATGTTGGATATTTGCAATATTTTCCTCGCTTGTTGATTCAGCTTTAAATGATTTTTTTTTCCATATAAATATCATAGTAGGAAAAATTATATTTTCCATGTCTATATAACAAGTAGACATGATACATAAAATGTTGTGGATATTTCACTTGACAGTTTGTCACAACAAATATGATAAAATTAAACTTAAAAAAAGAAATTCTACTTTATTACAGTTTTATTTCTTTTTTAATTTTATGGTTTTCTAGAATATTTTTAATAGTACATGCATGCAAATTAAAATTATCCATAAAATAGAGAATAATGAAATAAAATATCACACACACATTTTTACACAAGATATGACCTAGTAACCCTTTCGGGAGAAAACCCGAACTAGAAGTTGAGGTCACTCTACTCTCATTCTCTGAATAGAAAATTTCTACAAAATACAAAGAAATATGGTTTGTGGTCTATGGGCTACTAAAGTGAAGAAATACTTTTTTTTCTCTATCTCCTATCCCTCTCGGTTAACCCTTTCGGGAGAAAACCCGAACTAGAAGTTGAGGTCACTCTACTCTCATTCTCTGAATAGAAAATTTCTACAAAATACAAAGAAATATGGTTTGTGGTCTATGGGCTACTAAAGTGAAGAAATACTTTTTTTTCTCTATCTCCTATCCCTCTCGGTTATTTTTTTTCTCAGCTATGGAAAAAATGCACTCGAAAAAATGGAACCCCTTTTCCTCTTAGTGGCCTAGTTTTAACACAACATGATAGTCTACTAGTGCTTAAGTTTGACTACCTCAACTCTTAATCAGAGTTAGAACATGGATTCCTCTAGAGTATTCTAAATCATAATATCATGGATATCCCCTTTTCTCATGAATAATGGTGTTTTACATGACATCTTCCTAAACTGTGGTGGTGAAAACATGAAGGTAAACTTTTGAATGACACAAAATTCACATATATTATTAACATGATTCGTGTGTTGCTGGAAAGGTCTCTATGCGTAGAAAAAGAAGAGAAGGGATGGCACTAATGAAGGAAAGTTTTACCCCCAAAAAACACCATTTGATACCTCAAAATTCTCTCCAAAGGTTTCAATCCCCAATTTTCCAAACTGTATTCTACTGGTCAAAATAGATGTGAGAACTAATTCTTTCACTTTTTTCACTCTTAAATTATCAATATGGCTAATAAAAAATACAATGATCGAATCCTGATCAATTGAATTTATCAAAGAGCACTTTAAATTACTATTTGATGTTGACTTTATGTTAACTTTTAACATGCCTTCTTTTAATACTTCATTTAGGGTCCATTTTCTCTAAGAACTCCTTTATCTCTTACACCACGTCAAATCCTTTTGCTTCCCCCGGTACAAATTTTAAGTCATTAACAAATTTTTTCTTCATGTCATACCAAAAGAGTGTGTCATCTTTTATTTCCTCAATTTTAGACCATTTAAAGGTCATATTGTCAATAGTATATAGAAACGTATAGGGGGAAGGCATTCGTCTCTATAATCAACCTCTTGCAACACATTTTTGGATTGTTGAAAATGGTAAATGTCAACATATCCATATTAAAAGATTACGATGTAATCCTAATAAAAGGCTTTGCAAGCACCAAAAATTTATGCAAAGTAAGCAATTGTAGTTTTCCATGCTTTCGTCTAAGGAACATGTGTCTCCCACCAAATTACAACTTCGCTAGTTAAAGACTACACCAAGTTTCACATTTCAACTTGATTTCCAATTTATCTCAATGCTTCATCAAGATGGGATGAAGGTGAGAAAAAATATGTAAATAAAAACATATTGGTTAACAATTAATTTAAATACATTAGTAGGAGAGTCGGTGTCATCCTCCTTTCATTCATACAGAATGGGCATTGTTTTTATAAAAAAACATGAGTGCCGTATTTTAAGAATAATAGCTTTCATCGATCGATTTTTGTATTTTTTTCATTTAATTGATAATTTTATATTTTCCATTTATATAATGTAATATTTGAGGTGTGCCTAGTCAACAATGGTGAGAATTATAATATCTCCCCAGATGAATTTAGTTATACATTATCCTAATTTTGGTTGATTACATTGGATAACCTGTTGATTTGATCATCTACATCCAATGTTTTAACTGAAGACTTGTCATCTTTAGGATCAATAGGGATTACTTTCTTTTGAACTTTTCTGTTGATTTCAATCTTATATCTTTATAGAGATATGGTTTTTTTTCTTCTTTCTCCCCCTGCGTCAACCACCTCGTGATGGGTATACTGTGATTTCTTGAATGACATAAATCACTTCAAAGTGAACTTCAATTGTAATACCCATTATGATATTTTATACATATTTTAAGGTTCCAATGGGTTCAACAAATCATTTTTACATATAATTTAGGACATCCCAATTGTATCTATGTTTCCATAAGGAACATGTTTACTTGAGAAAAAGCTTAAACGACAACCTATTTTATCATATATCCATTGATATCCTAGTTAACCTATGGTTCATAATCATAATGTAATTTATTCTATGATAGTTTCCATAGAATTCTATAGGATATTTTATCCTCTTTCCACTCTTCAAAAAGTCAAGTAATTCAAGGAGTTATCTGATGGACTATTTGTCCTTATGGAGATGAAGAAATTATTTGAAGTTTTCATGATTTATAGTACTATCATATTTCTCATTTACTTCATGCACTAATTTCCTTTCCTTGTTGATATCAAAAAAAGGATTTTTGTGCTTTGATGATCGAATTAGTGACTATCATTGAATGATGTTCTATTCTCCTTATAATATGGTAATGAAATTTATATTATTAGGATTCAAGGCTTCATGTTTAAGTTTAGTTTGCACTATATTAATTTTCCTTTTGTTCACCAAATTTTCTAACATAAGAGGGAAATCCTCCAATGAGTGATCCCCTACACCATTTATGTTACAATATTTAAGTTGGTACCATTTCTATAATCAATATTCAAGCCTAAGGTGATCATCTTTGCCAACTTTTGAAGTAGTATGACTCAACTGACCCCAGGCTCTTACACATTTCGTATCTCCCACCTTTGTCTGCACATATCCCCTAATAGCTGCCTTTTCTTTGATAGCCACCATGCCCTTGATAGTGACTTGTATTATTCTATTGCATACACCAGTTAGATGATTACAAATTATATATTAAATGATAATTTGTTTGATTTTGAACATCAAATTGACATTCTCATGTTCAATGCGTTTATATTCATAGATTGCACACAATTCTGGCTTTGCATTCTCTAGATTACGTGCGCAATTTTTCATGCTATGATTTCTCAAAGTTTGAAAATTTTATAGAAGGTCTCGACTTGAAATATGTGGACCTCTTATTCTCTTTTGAATGGTTTTCCGTATTTCAAATTGTCTTTACTACGACCTTCACTTATACAAATCATGTAGCAAAGCTCATTTATTGGAATAGTTGGAATTCTTAGCAATTGCGAAAGAATTTCTAACTTTTCCTTCAGGTATATGTTGGTTAATGACTATGATGTTAATGGCCAATCATCATTGTTTTCAATATGTTTTAAATTTTGTAACGCTTCTCTACCTTACTTGAATTCATGTTCTTGTAATAAATATCCAATTTCTATAATAATCATGATACATGTAATTTTTCCAACAATTTCTTATTTACGGAGGAAGGACATTCAATATATAAATCCTAGAGCCTTTTACCATATTCTCAAGCTATTTCTCATGGTCACCACTTGATTTCATCAAGTATTTAAGCAGTAATATGTTTTACAAGTTGTTATTTAATGAAAAATAAGAAGATTAACTTTATAATTGCTTTACTTGTTGCTTAACTCTCTGCGGATTTCATGAACCATGTTAGTGCTCATTTTCTGATGGGACCTACAAACTAGGTCATTTTCTTGGCTTCATCTATAATATCTTAGGCATTCCAAAAAATTCCACATATACACCAATAAAAATTTGGATATTAATCAGCTTCATTTATTAGGATGTGACCCAAACCCATTTTCTCTGTAGAACATGATTTTTTCTAAAAAGAGGGAGGTGTATTCTATGTTTTTTTTTTTAATTTCTGGACTAATTTGACTTTCAAGTTAGGTGAATTTTACTATTCAACTATAGAATAATTTAATGGACTAAGGAGGTTCAAGTGACTTCTTTAATCGATACAACTTAAATCAATTTTCTTAATTCAACTTCTTTGTCGTTCAAGACAATTTCTTTTGTTTGGTACGGTTTATGTATATATACTATGTGACTTTCCCTTCTTGGGGATATATTGGTTCACTTTGACTATTTGTTGACTTAGAAAATTCTTCTTTAGTAATTAAATTTGGTGGGTGTGGTGTGTCTATGAGATCCTTAATGTTGAGCTTTTATATTTTTATCATTTTATCAACCTACCAAAATTTGACCTACCCATGGTATTTTGATCCATAATCTATCATGCATGTATCCTTGTGAATTGAATTTATGCTACACTAAAAAACAATAAGTATCGAAGTTTAATATTTTATAGAGGAACCCTCGGGACTATCATGGTGAGGAATGAGAGACAATTGCAATTTTGGGTTGGTGTAATCAATATATATGCTTTTAGTAGTATCTACTAGTTGACAGGTGCGATTATCTACAATGACCAATTTCAAACTATTACTTCTCTTAGGTTTCATGAGGGAAACCCCTCTCGAATCCAACTAGTCTCTACAAATATTGGATCAATTGAGCAGATTAACTATTCACTCCTAGAGATTCCTTCTACCTAATGTTTAGGGATCACTTGAATTATACATCTCCCCTCATTCCCTCTATATGTTATTTATTCTTATTTTTTTAAATTTTGGTTGAAGGTTAATGATACCACATACTTCATAGAGTGTTTTGATTTGACTTTTCTTAAAGTTGAATTTCTTCTTGTTTTTGGTGTGCTATTCTTCACTGTAGTTTATAAAATAAACTCCAACTAAGGAATCTCATGAATTAACAACCTCCATGTCATTGGGCCTTACTTAATTATAGAGAGTGATGGTTTTTGTAATTACAAATCCTATTGGCTTTGGAAGCTACCCCAATCATCTTGCTCATCGCTTTCTTTTATAGTTATATTCTTCTTCCTTTTTCAAATTTTGACCTTCTATTCCAAATTAGTATTTGCACATGAAGGAATTAAATGGCTAAAATTTAACCATATCAAAATTGTTCTGGAAATCATCATGAAAGCTTCATTTGATTTTATTAACTCAATGCTCTTTCTGCAAGTGATCCTTCTTTAGAGTAATCATTATATATGTTCTCGACCCAATAGTAAAAATTTGTTTGTCCCATAGTAATGATTTTTGATGTTAATTTTTGGATCTTTCATAATTCTATTCATTAACAAGGTTATTAATGTATTTAATAATTTCTTCAGGAATAACATCCAGGAATCCTTCATGGTTTTTTTTTAAGAAGTCTTCTCTTTCCTTCGCCAATCCCAATCAATTTCTTCATGCATAACTCTTAAGATAATTTTTTATTCTACACTCCCACAACTCATGAATATTATCCAAACTTAACATCTATGTAATATGTATGCATGCTCAATTAGCTCAAGTAAGTACCACCAACAATGCAAACAATGTTGTAATTTAAACAATGGTAAGAAATTACCAATAGTATCTTATTGGAGCATCACATAGCACGATATAATCTAAGATACATATATACACTTTGATGAAAGAAAAGAGAAGATAACAAAAGTAATGAGAGACCAAGAATAAACACTTTATCAATATATCACAACAATACAATCTCTCTCCTTATCTACATCTCTCCTACATTAATTCTTTATTGACATACATGATTTAGTCATAAGGTCATTGTAAGTGTCTTAACTACAATGGACCTTCATTCTCACTGCATAGTCAATTGAGTTCGATGGTTAGGTCTATCCTGCATAGTCAATTGAGTTTGATTGTTGGGTCTATCCAACAAAGCTGACCAATCCTTCGACCACCTACCAAAACTTTAATCAATTTAAATTCTTAAGATATTAAATGGAATGAAATATTATTCACTATATATGCATTACAAAAAAAAATTAGAAAATGAACCAAAACATAAGTTCCACATTCAAAGACAACGAACACAACGTGCATAGTTATATATCTGCTTATGCTCTTTCACTCAACATATCCTTCAAATGATTAAAGAATACCACAATGCCAGCCTGTTACCTACTATTCGAAGAGGCATTTAGGCCTATAGTCATGACATATTACTGCTCAAAGGGAAAATATACTTAACAGATAATTAGATTGAGCGGGTACAACCGCTCCAACCATTTTTCTAATGCATATATGCACATGAAGATCTAATGCAATATGGCTGGAATTCCGTCCCAATAATTTTTTTTGCATGTATGTGTGCTCTTTCTAGTATTCACAATGTAATTCATTCCTGTCTGCGGGTTGAGGCTATAACTCCGAACATTGGTTTCATTGCCATTCGTACTCAGCATGGGACTATAGAGATGATGCGAATATTTTGTCAAGGAGATGATTGAGGAATGTGGATGTTGTGTGTAAAGATAGATCGTACAAGCTTTGGATGCTCCTTCACTAAACATAGATATTTGCATGTCACAAAAATGAATAAGTAAACATCTGAGAAGTTCTCTTCCGGAAATCTCTAACCATGTGAAAAGTTTTTTCCATAATTATTTACTGTCAAACCAAAAATATTAAAGAATGTTTGTAATTATTTCCAAGAACTTCACTCATGTTTCTCGCCGAAATTTTCTTCCAGCGTTATTGACAGTTAAGCTAAACAAATATCAAAAAATGTTTGTAATTATTTCCAAGAACTTCACTCATGTTTGTGGCCGAAATAAAACTTGTTAAGTTGAATAAAATTTTACTTCTTGTACGAAAAATATCTCTCCAAATGTTCGTCACCTTCTCGGTAGACTTTGGGCAAGTCCAATTGGAAACAGTTGACCAATTCGAAGCTTTGGACGTGAATCGACTCGTTAGCTGATTTACTAGTCGGCTGTGTCAACTAAGAAATGATATCTGTCAATTGTTGAAAGTGACCTCGAAGAGCTGGTTAAAAAGCTTGATGAGAACTGTAAACCCACCAGTTGGTACTTAGCTTAAAAAGAAGTTGATGGAGTGGTCGATCACCTTTGAAACTTATTCAATTGAACACATGGAGAAATCATACAAACAATTTAAATTGTGGAGATTTTGGCATCCATATCACAAGATCGTCTACCATGCAAATCGATGGAGCTGAAATTTGTTTTTAGAGTCCTAGAATGTTTTGTGGATGTAGAAGGCTTAATGTTGTCTACTACGAAGAAATGTAAAATATGGCCTACAATACCAATTTATCCCAACATGAGCGATGAGGTGGAGGATATATTGCGTTCACTTGATGGAACTGCTTCTTATTTAATTTTTTAGTATGCACTCGAGGTGGAATTGGTGACAGTTGGTGCACGTGTCCTCTTAAAGTAATGCAAGGCCCATGTATTTGCTGAGAGTGGTACCGGGAAAATTACTAATGGTTTAGTTAGATTGTGTAGAGAAACAATTTTGTACCGACCAGTTTGTAACATTGAAAATCTAAGTATGCTCAACTTTATACAATTTACGGAATGATGGTCGGCTTTCCTTAGCTTTTGAGTTTCAACACAATATGTCCTAGGGTTCATCTCAGCATGCAACCAAGTCAGTTATATTGTTTGGAGTGCAATAGGTTTTTCGTGACGGTGTTCTATGTCCTACTGTCGTGTTTACTAGTCAACAATATGATAATAGTTGGAGCTAAACTTGGTATAGCTACTGAAATTTTGGGCTGATGACTTGTTGAGTACATTTATGGCCAACTAGTGGGTTGGATTTATGGAACTCTCTAATATTTGTCGGCTTGGGGAGTGGACTACTTCCCTTCATCGAATTCTGTAATGACTTCATATCTGATTAGAGGAAGACATAAGCCGGCTTCAACTTGGCAAAATTTCAACTTTGACCTGGACTTGAAATACAGTGAGTGGAAATTTGATTTTCTGAGGTGCTCGGTGAAGAAAATGTTGCAGGTCAAGTAAATTTGATTCCGCTGATGCGACATGAGCATATACAAAAGTTTTCTTGAAGGACACGTTTGGCCTTGATCATCCACTTTTGACCAACTACAACTTTTGACCAACAACAGTATTAGCTAATTGACCACTAGTGAAGGAGTAGGTGAAACGTGACCCTTCTCTTAGTCTCCTTGCATTGCAAGAGATTGAAAAAAAACCAACAATCAGTTTAAAGAATAATAGAGAATTCAGTCCAGTCAACTCTCATTTATAAAGTAGAGTTGATTGAAACAGAACACGAGAATTGATTCATCGTAGAGGAATGAAAGCGAATATTTAACAAAGCATCGGTAAAGAAGGCATGAACGATCAAGAAAGTAGACAAAAAAAATGTCGAAGCAGCAACACTCTTTGAGAATTTTGCAACAATAGAAGATAGAGCATTCAAGAAGAATATCATAAATTATTCGGTTGAGCAGTTGCAATGGATGATGAGCAAATAAAGAAGTCAAGAATGACATCATATCAAATAAATACACATAAAAAATGTAAAATGAACGTGATGATGACCCCAAAACACTTGAACTAATTGAACCCTGTGGTATAAAGGTTGCAATATGATTCTTTGGGTTGTGTCCTTTGAAACTGGAAAGTAGAGCAATAGCATATTCATTCAAGCATTGTGTAGGGCGCAGATGAGCACATGATGGGCTCAGTACCACAACAAGAGAAGTCAAGAGGACCATTGTTGGGAAGGGTTGCTAAGAATTGGAGACTCATTGATTGCACAGGCACCTACTACATTGAGACGTAGCCCACGACATTCGGGAGAACTCCTTTATTAAATTGGTTATCATGTGTTGATGCTTATTTGCTGCACTTTATGGTTGTTGTAAATGCTTAATATAAGAAAAAACAAATGTTTAATTCCTCACACTTAAAGAATTAAAATAGTTTAAAACACCTACACCTATTTCAAGTATTTAATTCCGCACACTCAAGTATAAGCAAGATCTTAATTTGTTTAACTGAGTGGGAGGTGCTTGCATTGCATAACAAGTCAGCCACCCATTTCATATCAGATGGTATCGGAACACTAGGTTTCTTGCTTGACAGAGCACTAGGTTGCTTGCTTGACTTGAAAGGTGTTTAACAATTCAAAGAATTGAACTGCTTGCAAATTGATTGATGTTTACAAGTTTAAGTTTGCTAGAGGTGAAGGGGAGCTACTACTAGCTAAATCTAGAAGAGGACAAGAAGGAAGAAGGCTGAAAGCATTCTTCTTACCCAAAGGACCTCGAGGAAACCCTTGAAGCACAAGAGGGATTGTTTGCAAAAGAGGTTGCTTGAAGAAGAGATACAAGCTGCAAAAAAGAGCTTGAATCTACAAACATATTTTTAAGAAGCTTGTCAAATTGTTTTTGAATCTTTGTGTATTGTTGTTGAAGTTCTTTAGTTCATTTTCATAGAGATGACAAACTCATCAAGTGAGGTTTCAAAATCCTCCTCCTTCACAAGACTCTTCGATGAAGAGATGAAGTGGGACTTCTACATCCTAAAGTATATGGTGAAAAATCTGTATGAAGATGGAAGGGAAAGCACTAGTCTTCATGAGAAATTGGTTTCTATGAAGCAAGAGAAAGAAGGACTTCTTCAAAGAATGCATTTGATGGAGATGCAGGTCCATCATACCCAAGAGGCTTTAACCAAACACATGCTTGAAGCGGAGGTAAATCACTCAAATTTGTCTTCAAATTCCTCTTCAGATAGATGTGTAGGTTCATTTGAAAAACATAGTAGAGGTATAGGGTCCAAGCTGATGTTAAAAATGGGCTATGAAGGCAAGGGTCTAAGCAAACATGAACAAGGCATGGTTGAGCCTATTTTCGTCGAGGAAAGCCCTAAGAAGTTTGGTCTAGGATATGTTCAATCTTATGGTGAAAACTCTAGAGCTAGGAGGCATTTGAGACAACTCCAAGAAGAAATTTTGTTGCAAGTTCAAACCCACAAACATGTCAAGTTTGTTTTCAAGTTGAATTCCATTGTTTGAAGCCTATGTTGTAGTAGAACATGTGTAGACATGCAACTTATGGTGAGAAAGAGAGTTCTGACAATATCAAGACATGAACACTGATGTTGGTCTTCAAAAGAAAGCTAGAACCTCTACAAGTTCCTCTCCTCAAGAAGGTAAAAAAGATGGACATGCAAAGAAACATTTGAGGTATAATTCTTCCCATATTCAAGTCGATTATGCTTATGTTAAGCATGGAAAATTTGCATGCATGAAAAGAAGAAAGAGTTTATGTTCCTTTTGTGGTTTGTGTAACCAGGAAGTTTAAAAATGTTGGAAGAGGATGAAGGCATACAAGAAACAGTAGAAGCAAAGGAAACCTGCACAGAAGATGCAAAATACTTGCATACATTTCCAGAAGAAGGGACATTTTGTTGCCCAATGTTGGACACTGCATCCAACCAATCATCCCAAGCATTTGAAGCAAAAGGTTAAAAATACTGGCGAAAATGGAACCAAAGATTCCATCATTGATGTGAGAACAAATGTTTCACAAGAAGAGGATTTCAAGCAGCAAAAATCGTCATGCAAGTGGCTTGGTAAGAAGTGGTTTGACTTCTTAACTCAATAAGACATACATTCATTTGTACATATGCAAATTTCAATCATTTATGCATGTATTTTTGTTGGAAACTTATCTTTGTATGAGCCACCTTTGATCGATGATCAAGGAAATGATGTTTAACTACCTTCAATTGAACGTTTCTTGCCAGAAATTTCTGGATAAGCTCAAAGAGGATACAATTATTGACAGGAGGACAAGAGTATCAAAGAGGGGAAATGTTGACTACCTTCGAGTTGGGGCTCAAAGGCACTAAGCCAAGCAAGGAAAAGTGGATGGAGATTGGAAATGTGAGGGAGTTGTACCCTCATTAACTGACCAGGTAATCAGTCTTTTGGGGTCCAAAAGATTCCTAATGGGGAGGAGTGATCAGTTGGATCACGACCTAAGTGATAGCTCAAATTTCAAAGTGTTCAAAAGTGTGTCAAACCTAAGCAACCAGATATATCTCTTCTTCCTAATTCTAACGTTGTGGAAGGTTCAAAAAACTGACATCGTATGAAGAAGTTATTTTGATTTGAAAAGTCCAGTAAACTACAAATTTTGGCATTTGACTAGGGTTGACTGGTCAAAGGTATAGTTAGCAAAAATGATATTCTAGTGAATATTCTAGGGAATATTCCTAAAATATTCCTGGAATATTCCTTAGAATATTCCCAGAATATTCCTTCCGGGCTAGTCGCATGGTGACAAGTGGAAGGGTATTATTGGGCATACGGATTTGTGGACCAATCAAAAGTTGTCACGTGGCCAGCGCTGAGGCTACCATGTGGCCCTTGAACTACCATGTAAAATTTTGGGTTTGCTACAGGAGTCGACCCCGCGACCTCATGCCTATCGCACGCATGACTTAACCATCTCTGTTATGTTGTGATGTAACCATAACAATTCACCGTTTATATTTATGGTGTATGGCATTGTGGTTTGGGGGTTGGGACCGCTGGCGGTCCCAACCCGCCAGCGGTCCATGGTATATGGTCACACGACAATGTTAAACGCAACAAAAAATGTCAACCGCAATCAACACCTCCGCAGTCTCCATATTCTCCATTGCATGGTCACATGGTATTATGGTTATCAATCCCTCGCAGTTGACGCAAACGCAACCACAGTTTAAACCACTAAATATAGTCTCCCACCAGGGTTTGTGCTACGGTTCTGCCAACCATAAGCGGTAACTGTGGGTTGGGGGTGACATGTGTCCAACTTCTCAACCGCAACATTCAATTTCAACGGCTAATCTGGCAGGATATTTGGCCATCACCCAAATTAATGTGGAATCACCATTTTGAACTCTAGTTAAATGGAGACCTCCACAATTAGTGGAGTGTTTCTAGGTGTTACTGGAAAAATGAGTTGGAGACTCATTTTTTAACCATTTTAGAGTGTGAATAGTCAATTTCAACTTTATTGGTGAGGGTTGTAGAGCCATCAGAGAGTTTCCAAGTGTGATTTTGCTTCATGGAAGATCCAAGGGCCACTAGGGGCCAGCAGCAGAATGAGGCCTTGCTAGGGCAACTAGAGGTCATTCTCAGGAAACCAATAGTCATGTTTGTATGTTTCAAGCATTCTGGAGCTATTGGCAAGGTTTTAAAAGCCATCATAGGACTTCTGAGTGTGAGTTTGCTTCAGAGAAGTCCCAAGGGCCACGAGGGTCACCAGGGACCAACAGGAGAATGAGGCATATCCAGGGCAGCCAGAGACCATTCTCAACAAACCAATAGTATATTATAAGTATATTGAACCTTATGAATCCAATGGAATGATTTTCAGAAGATTATGGAGACTTCTGGAGGCCTAGATGCTTCATAGAAGTTTTCAGTGAGCCTAGAGACACAAGGTGCCACCAGGTGTTGGGGGCGTAACTAGAGCAACCAAAGGTATTTTTCCACAAGTGAATAGTCTATTATGACTATCTTATACATTATGAATCCAATGGAGGGATTTTTAGAGCCATTTGGAGACTTCTAGAGCTAAATAAGCCACAGGGAAGTTTCGGGCAGCCTAGGGCCACCAACGGTTGGAGGCCTAGATTAGGAAGCCAGAGCTCATTTGGAGAAAATGAACAATATATTTTGTATTAGTAATATATGTTGTATATATTAGGAAAGGTTTCAGTGATAGAAAAGGATTTATTAAGGATTTAGTGCCACAAAGAAGCTCATGGAATCTTAAGAGCACCGAGAGAAGAGGTCAAGTCAAAGGGAGCCTAGCTCCATTTCTAGAGAGATAGCAGCCATTCCAGGGGTATGATGGTATTATAAACCCATTATTACAGCATAAAAAACCATTGGATTTGAGTTAGTAACTTGTAAAATAAATTTTCCATCATAATCTGAACGAGCCAAGTCATTTAACAAGGGCTCAAGGAGACGTAGCCAACGACATTCGGGTGAAATCCTTTATTATATTTTTTGTTATGTGTTTATGCTTATTTTATGCACTTTATGGTTTTTGTACGTATATCATAAAAAAAAAATGTTTAATTCATCACACTTAAATCATTAAAACAATTTAAAACACCTACACCTGTTTCAAGTATTCAATTCTGCATAATCAAGTATAAGCAAGATCTTACTTTGTTTAAGTGAGTGAGAGTTGATTGCATAGCATAAAAAGTTAGCCACCCATTTCAGATCAAGTAATCCAAACTCTGCAGGTGTCCATCCCCTGACCCAACTTACTTTTCCCTGAGCTAGAGCCATAGTCGCTCCCTTTCCAGGCCCTCCATGTGACTGGAAACCCCCAGTCGCTCCCTTTCCAAGCCCTCCATGTGACTAGAAACCCCTAGTCACTCCCATAGGTCTGCATCAATGTGACTGTGGCCTTTTCTACCCAGTGTTGTGCCACCGACTACAAAATTTAAGGTTGTTTTTTAGGGATGGGGATAAGCCTATGCCCAAAATTCCAGGTAACTCTCATAACTCATAAAATACATGACTATAATGATTACAAACCAAAAAGTGAAACTAGGACTAGACCTAACCATCCCCAATCAGGACTGAGATTCGATCAAAAACTTGGTAGATAAGAAACCTATAGGTCATGAATGCAAGTCTGAGCGTAAGGGATTGAAAACTCATATGTGACTTAATAAGAAGGATCACCACCCTCTCCCATTAGCTCTCATAATATCAATTAGGTATGGCATCCATTATTCTTTCAGTTACAATTAAAAACATAAAAAGACCCATGACTAAAACCATTCATATATAGATGCTTACAACCAACATATAACCATAAGTAACAACCATTAAAGGAACATAATAAAATGTAAATTAACTAATCAAAAGCAAGATAACTTATATTTCATTAAACATAGGCAAGAGCCAACTAGGATCTAGACTTCAACGTACCATGCGACCATAGGCATGGCTGAGAAAAATATTTATTTTAGCAAGTCACCCTATTGCCATATTCCAAGCATGAATTCAGAATCTCATGGGTTAAACCAATCCAAAACAACTAAGAAAATCTAGAGGTTAAACCACCTCGACCGTCACCCTACCGTGATCTAACCTAGACCAACAACGATATCACAAAACCAAGCCAAGCTTAAAATACCTTTGATTTCCTTTACCAACCTTGAGGAATTTTTTTCTCTAAATCTCTAGGCTTTACTGCAATCCACGCCAGATAACTAGGCCCTTACGGAGACTCCTCCCTCAGGATTTACCATGTATGTCGCCATTATCGGTCAAGGGATTCTTAGGCCTTTGGAATGTTCCTGAGACCATCTCCACCCCAAATTTTGAAACCTTCGAGCATTTCAAAAGTTCAAAACTAAGAACAATCACATCACACCATGTCTATTTGGAAATGGAAAGGCAAGGCCAAAAACCACTATTAAACCCCGGAAAAACTGTGCCACCGATGACAAAATAACCCAATACCAACATGCACATACCATGCATGTCAAAACCTTCTAGGAAACCACACATGTAATATGTTACCTGCAAGTACTCCTTTTGAATATTACTTGTTCCAACCTTTCCTTTCTTGATCTTTAAATTCCTTTTCTTTCCTTTTCCTTCCTTTGCTCTTTATTGATCCAATGCTGAAGTGCTCCAAGAAACTCTAAATGTCCAAGAGTGTTAGAGAGAGAGAATATAGAGAGAGCTCCAAAAATGAACTGACAAAAAGGTACCAACTGATCCTCAAAAGCCTTTTATGTAATTAGGCCTTTATTTTCATCATTTTCCATTATTTCCTTCATTTTCCTCCTCACATGCAACCTTTGACCCTTCACCATCCTTTTTCTCCTAATTTCCTTTATTTTCGTAAATAAATGTGCAAAAATACCTTTTGCGTTTTCAAAGACTTAGAAATTCCCTTCGCCAGTTTCCCCTTAGCCATAAACACATCAAGTGATTCCCACTAGGATATATTTCCCAACGTTCATCTTGAAATAAGTTCCCCTTAATGATGGTCTTATTTTTTCCTTTACTAACTTTTATTACATGAACCTTTAGCCCGGGTTTGTGATAGAACCCTCCTCGTTGGGGAACACTATCCTCGGTGTTAAACCACACCTATACCTCAGCAAAACTATTGAATATCAAATATTCTTCGCATGAAGATTTATAAATTAGCTCAATGTAGCATTTACAATAAATAACCTACTCAAAAGAAAAAAACCATCATGACAGCATGAAAATATAACAACCATACCATTTATTGTATATTTATAACGTATCTCATGGTGGTATTTACAATAGAAACCATACATAAATATGTACAAATATCAAAACTACTTTGTCTCAAGCAACCAACAATGAAGCATACATAGCCTACATCTGATATGTCATTTCCAATGCAGATTCTTCAGAGCCAAAGTGTTTCCACTATACTTTAACTTGCTCGATGGCTCTGTTCCAGAGCATGAGTTGTTTCCACTACAATATGCACATAATTTCTAACTGGAATTATCCCTTTTTCTCCACCTATAATACATACCAATCAATAACCTCATCAACATCCTTTATATAAATTTTATACAATGAAACATGAAAAAAATCATGGAATTTCACTGTTGGAGGCACTACAATTCTATAGACCATGGGTCCAATCTTCTCAAGGAACTCAAAAGGCACACAATACTGTGGTTCCAACTTGGCATATGATCCAATCCTCAATGATCTTTTCTTGGGATTCATGTGAAAATACACGTTCTCCCCAACCCGAAAATTCTTAAATTTCCTGTGTTGGTTTGCATAACTCCTCTTCGTGTCTTTTGTTGCCTTTAGATTCTTCCTTATAACCTACATTTCCTATTCCATGTGTGCCAACATGTCCAGTCCAATAAGTACTATGTTCACTGGTTTTCTCCAGTTGATGTGAGTATTACAATTTCGCCCATGTAGTGCCTTAAAAGGACTCATCCTCAATGACTCCTCATAAAAATTGTTGTATGCAAACTAAACCAATGGAAAGTAATCCTCTGATCTCCTCTATTGATGCATGACATACATCCTCAGCATGTCCTCCAGGATCTTGTTGACCCTCTTTGTTTGTCCATTTTTTTTTCGATGATAGGTTGTAATGAAGGCCAACTTTGTCCCCAAACCTACAAATATCTCCTTCCAAAACTTGGAAGTGAACTTGGCATCTCTATCTGAAACAATATTCTTCGGAACACAATGTAATCTCATAATCTCCCTAATGAATACATGTTCCACTTCAATATATGAATATGTGGTATTCACTAGAATGAACTGAGCCATGTTAATCAATCTGTCGACCACAACCGTGATAGAATCATGTTGTCTCATTATAATCTGAAGACATGTAATAAAATCCATGGAAATGACCTCCCGTTTCCATTCTAAAATTGGACTAGGCTATAGTAGACCACCTGGATTATTAAATTATGTCTGCACCTGTTGAAAATCTAAACATCTAGCCATGAAATATGGAATTTCCTTCCTCAGATTCGACCAATAGTAGAACTTCTTCACCATCGTCAATGTCTTTTGATATCCTGGGTGACCCAAGTACAGCTTGAAATGAAACTCCCTCAAGAAAATTTTCTTGAGTTCACTTTCATCTGACACATAGATAATGTCCCTAAATCTTACCAAAGCATATGTCGTGAGATGATAGTCTGCATCCTAATCACCTGTACCTGCATTTGCACCTGTACTTGTACCTTTACTCTATTGTAACTTGTGCCTGAGATCCATATAGCTACCACCCTATTGTATTGTCTGTATGATATGATTCTATAAGTCTGTCTGATAGGAACTCATAGCTGCTATATGATTCACCTATACTTTCCTGCTTAGAGAATCTACAACCTCATTTTCCTTTCCCTTAATGTATCTAATCTATAAGTCCAAATAATTAAGGGTTTTCAACCATGTAGCTTGCCCAACATTCATATTTAGTTCGTCAAATAGATTCTTGAAACCACTGTGATCTCTCATGAGTAAAAATCTCCTGCTAAGAAGATAATGCCTCCACATCTTCAAAGAATGAATAATAGTTTCCAATTGAAGATCATGAGTCACAAATTTCTTCTCGTGCTCATTTAAATTCCTAGAATCATAGCATACCAGATTTCACTCCTTCATAATGACTCCAACAAGCCCTATTTTACAAGCAATATTAAGAACTGGAGCATTGGTCAACAACGTCTTTAGCTGCTCAAAACTAGCAACATAGTCTTTTGTTCCTAATGATCCTCCTGCAATAACCTACTAATCTCATAAATGATCTGACTTCCTCCACATTATTAGGATCTACCCACTACATGATGACCTTTATCTTTTTCAGATCTAATACTATGCCTTCCTTGGAAACAACATGTCCCAAGTAGTGTACCTTTGTCTGAAATAAACTTCACTTGCTAAGCTTAGCATATAACTAATGCTCTCTTATAAATCTCAACATTGCTGCTAAATTCTTTGCATGCCATTCCTCATTCTAATAATATACCAATATGTCATCAATGAATACAATAACAAACTTGTCCATATAAGGATGCAACACATTATTCATCAAACACATAAATGTAGCATGAGAATCAGTCAAACCCAATGCAACTACAACAAACTCATAATACCCATACCTAGTACTAAAGACAGTCTTGTATATTTCCTCTTCTTTGATGCGTACCTGATGGTATCCCAATCTCAAATCAATCTTTGAGAACATTGCTGCTCCCTTCAAATCATAAAAAAAAATCATCTATCCTAAGAAATGGGTACTTGTTCTTGATCGTCATTGTTTCAATTAGTATAATAAATGCACAACCTGAGAGTACCATCATTATTCTTCACAAAAAATACCAGTTCACCCCGTGGTGATACACTCAGCCTATTGTATACCTTGTCAATAATTTCCCTCAAATATAACTTCAACTCTACTAACTCTGGCCTGCTCATTTTGTAAGGTTCCTTTGATGTTGGTGCTTCCCCTGGTACCTCGTCAATAGAAAATTCCACTTCCATGTGATGAGGTAACTCTGGAATCTCTGTTAGGTTCACATCCTAAAACTAGTACAATACATGATACACCTGGAATATGTCCAGATCCTCATCATCCTTACACTCATCACTAGAAATGTGCACTACAAAAAAAAACACAACATTTTCTGCAACTGCGCTTAGCGTGCATAGCGGTGACCATCCTCACTGATGTAGGATTCTTCTATCCCTGCAAAATTCTCTTTTCTCCATTATCAAACAAGAACTCAATGGCCTTGTTATCAAAATCCACTTTGGTCTTTTTAAGGTAAAACAAATCCATACCCAAAATCATGTTATATGATCAAAATAGAAATACATTAAAATGTGCTATTGTAGGCATACGAATTAAGCCAGATGCACAATATATTAACCAATGGTGAACTCTCTTCTTAGTACATGTATCCAACTACACCAACCAAGATTAAACATGCCCTTCTTTTCTCAAGCCACACTTATCTATCAGGTCAGGATTAACATAACTATAATTACATCAAGGATCAATCAAAATAGAAATAACTTGATGAAATAGCTTACTGCCCATCTCAATTATATATGCCTGGTGATATTCCTGTCTATTGTCCATAGCTGTATAAGTTTGAGGAATGTTCCAACATACCCAACTTTATGTGCCTCCTAAGAAATATATATCTGAAGTATACTACCCCATATTGCAGACAATCTCTCTTGTGATGATCTTTGCCACATATCCAAAACTGCAATGGTTCTCTACCATCACCTCTACTCTACTTTGATCCATGTCCCTTCTCAACTATATGAAAATTCTTGTAAGGAACCACATTTTCTTTATCACCTGCACGCTGATTTCTTCCCATCTTTGGTGGGATCTCACTAAATTAACTTTCTCGTTTCCTTTCATGTCACACTTAGACTCAAATTTGTGCTTCAACTGCTCATACAAATTATTCAGCTTTTGAATGGCTTATTTTAGCAGTATAGGCTCACTGAACTCAATCTAGTCTCTATATGATACTGACATCCCACTGATGAATCTTTGAATCTTGGCCTTCTCCTCCTTGAGGTAAGTCACATATCTCAACAGCTCCAGGAACCTGGTAGTATGGTAGTATGCTCATCATCTTTCATGGAACCCATCTGATGTGGGAATGACCGAAAGCAGTATCCTGAAAAGTATGGTCCTAAACCAAACAAGGGTCCTAAGAAATTTAAGCCACAAATTGAAAAAGAAACTCACCAAAATGATAAGGAAACTAAAAACAAAGGGAAGAAAACATATAGACATTGTAACTTTGGTAATCATGATGGCCATGTAGAGTCCAAATGCTTTAAAAATATGGAAGCCTTGGAAGCAGCAATGAAGAAGCACCACATCAATTTGGAGACCTCTTCAACTTCATCTTCAGGAATGACACTTTTCGCTTTTGGTTGTCAATCATCTGATTATGCATTAAATGTATCTTCTTCCTCTCATTCTCATGAGTGGCTTCTTGATCGTGGAGCTTCTTCCCACATGGCCAAAAATAAAGCCATGTTTTCTTCTTTAAATGATTGTAACTCCAAACATATTTATGCCAGTGAAGATAGATCTCTTAGTGTTGTAGGATATGGAACCATTCATCTATATAATGGTTAGTTTAATGGTGTACTATGTGCTCCTACCTTATCATGCAACCCTCTATCTATTTATTAGATAACTCATTCAGGTGAAGGGAAAATAGTAGAATTATCACCTCATGATGTTGTAATCAAGGACCTCAAATATCCTAGACATATTTTAGCTATTGGCATTGTTGATGATTCCAAAAGGTTGTATAAGTGTAACAACTTTGGTTCATCATGTCTTCGCTCTGTTTTTGTCGTTCGTAATGATGAAGTGAGAAAACTTTGGCATGAGAAATTTGGTCACTTAAATTATTGCTCTCTTAAAACTCTATGTAAAGAAAATACAGTGACAAATCTTCCTATGGTATCTTGCCCAGATGGTGCTTGCTCTAGATGTGTACTCGGAAAACGTCATTAGGATAGTTTTGACAAACGTGCCTCTTGGCATGCTTCAGCCCCTTTTCAGCTTGTGCACTCTGATTTATGTGGTCTACTTCCTGTTGTTTCTTTCTTTGGTTGCAAGTACTTCTTAAATTTCATTGATGATTCTTCCAGATGAACTTGGGTATACTTCTTAAAACTCAAGAGTGAATTTTTTAACATGTTCTTGGCCTTTAAGGCCTTTATTGAGAAACAATCTGGAAATCAAATTCTTAATTTAAGATCAGACAATAGAGGACAATATGTTAACAACAAATTTATCAAATTTCGCACTGAGCATGGAATTCAATTGCAGCATATTGTTCCATATACTCCACAAGAAAATGGTGTAGCTTAAAGGAAGAATCACACCTTAAAAGAAATGGCTAATTGTATGCCTCAATCAAAAGGACCTAGTCTCAATTTTTGGGCTGAAGCAATTAACTGTGAAAATTACAAAGTAAATCACACTCCTACTAATGTTTTAAGGAATGTAACTCCAGAAGAAGCCTGGAGCTCAATCAAACTAGATGTAGGTCACTTTCACATTTTTGGAAGTGATGCTTGGGTCCATATTCCAGATGTAAAACATAAATCCTTAGAACCTAACAATGAAAAATGCATTTTTCTTGGATATTTGAAGATGTCAAAGGACATAGACATCTTCAACCAAAATCCAAAAATATAATGTAATATTCCCAAATGGGAAAAGTAGGAGTAGAATGCATAAAACTAGAAATATGCAGAAATATCAATAGATCAAAGCATGAGACAATAGTAGATCCATTCCTTTATGATTATAATAGCCAAATAGGTATAATATCTTGAAGAAAATATCATTCAAGTTGGGAAAAAAATCCTCCCATGAAAACATACACTTAGATCTAAAACGATGTTAATACATGAAATACAGAAATGCAGAAAACTGCATTGTCTATGAGAGAATAGCAGCTGAAATATAGAGAAATGTATTAGTGCTGATATAATTCCCCAAAAATGCTAAGACTAGAGATCCATGCTCCAAAATAGATATCCAAGACAACCTAGAAAAGGTTTCCGGAAATACACACTATAGAAATATAGCAGATTTGGCCCTAGGGCTGAATAATCTCTACAACTAAATCACTGATGAGAGATTTCTGATTTGATATACGAGATGGCTAATCCTCCTCCAATAGATCTACTAAATGAAGGGCTGATCCCCACACAAGAAACCCAAACACTCCAAATAGGGAAATAAACCCATGCAACTACTCTCTAAAATAACGCAGTCCTTGAGGGAAACTACGTTGTCGCTAATGACTGCTACTTGGCCTGGTGCCAAAACATGAAATGAAGCCCTGAGAACTTCTTCACAAGATTTCGGATGAAAGGATGATGCCTCCAATGGAAAACTAGCTCAGAAATTGGAGATCTCTCTCCTCTGCTGCTACACCCCTGCAACACAACATAACTTTAAACAAAACTACATTGTCTATATGACTGAAGCTTTGGCCTAATACCTGATTATTGAATGATAGTGAAATAATATTCCTTTGAGGCTTCTAGAGGATAGAGGCGGGATTCCCGCTCGGGAACACCCTATGCTAAGCAACACCGCAATATTAGCTAAACAACTGAAGAAAGCTATATGTCTAAATAGACCATATATTCAGAAATATCAAATACATAAACATGAATCACTATGGCTGGCATCCTCTTCCTTATATAAGTGGTGATATTACTCACCCTTGGGCCCACTGATTAAAGGCACTACTTCCCTGCATTGAGTCTCCACTCAAAACTGCGTTGTCCCATAATAAATGCCACTCCTCAATGACAACAATGTTCATTTGGTCAAATTTGACCTATTCTATGCACTCCAGCCCCTATTCATACCTTAGGGTGCTTTATTAAGCTAAAAAATATGACCCACTTTCACATGAGAAGTGGTTTTATTATTCGTAAAGAGATTTATGGGTCTCCCTACCGACTTCTTCACCTATATAAGAGACAAAACATAACTTTAATATTCCAATAAATTTTGGAATATTACAATCCTCCCATGAAAAATGTTACTTGTCTTCAAGTAACTGTAAGGGTACTAAAAAATCGCCAATGGATATGTCTCCTCCCAAGTATACAAGTTAGCCTTTGGTAGATAAACCAAATAGCTATCATCATGAAGAAGTGGGAGATATATGGAAAGAGTTATAAGCTGTCCATTGGCCTCCTCAAGGCATGAGATATGGTAAATGTTTGGTGCCTCAATCCAAATGAGAAGCTCCAATATCCATGATATCATCCAAACAAAGTTAGCCATCCTTGGTAGCTCATAGAAACAATCACCAATCCCCTACTTCTCCAATGTATAGGGGATGTATGGCTAAATATGAGAGATCAATTTATTCAACTCATGCTCTCTCTCTCTCCATTTATGACAAATATGGAGCTGTTGATCTTGGGCTTCAATAGTATAGTCCTGAGGAAGCCAAAAGATACTTGGAATCTCATGATCCCACTCTTTAGCTCAAGGAAAATCCCTTGCCCAATCCATCCCCAACATAGTGAATATAATTTCATCACCATAAGGGCTCCAAAAGGAAAATGGACTATGTGTCATATAACATGCTATATAGTGACAATAATCCATCAAGTGAGACCGACACTATTCTGCCTCTAGTTGTCTCAAAACATCATATGATAAGTGGCCATCCATCGTTGTTCTGCCTTTAGTCCTTAAATGGATCTTCCCATCTCTTCATCAAAAGGGTAAGTGACTGAAACAATCTTGCAAGGTGGTTTCTTTCCTCCTCATACATCAAACAAGCCACATATCTCTTGATATGTTAGTGCACATCTTATTTGAAACCCTCCCAATAGAATGCCTCCATGATGGTGTGATAAGACTCAATGAAGTCTACATGTCCCAAAGAGAGTGCCTCATATGCTGCATGTAGAATCCCCTCCTTGATCTTGGAGTCCCTAGTTAAGTAGAGATAATCATGGAAATAAATGACTCCATTAACCACTCTATACTTCCCATCTATCACTTTCCCATCAAGAACCTTACGTGTGAAGAGGTTCTTGGAATACTCCACCAGTAGTTGGGACTCCCAATATGGATCTATCCTTCTCAAAAATGACATTGTTGTAGAAATCTGAAATGAAGCACTTGTCTTGTTATAGCTCTCCTCTTTGGCATGCTGAATGCAAAAGGCACATGTTGGAGTACTGCTACTCCACTTTTGTTGCCTCCTTTGTAGTTGATCTTGCCCAAGACAAGATTGAATTACATGGAGTTCAACCTCCTCTTGGAAGGTGTTTCCCATCCAAAAATTCCATACTTTGGCCAATGCATACAAGATTGTCAATAACCTCTTCTCTTATACAGAAATCTTCCTCATGTGTGGAAGTATCATTTTCTGCTTTAAGGTTATGGAGTAGCCCTTTGACACCATGCTCATGTCATCATAGATTTTTGAATCATCATCATTTAGTGCAAATAGCTGAGTGGGAGATGGAAATGTCCATATCAGAAAATTGCTCACCCCTCCTTTGAACCCTTCAAAGGTTCTTTGTGTTGTGCTAGATCCTCCCAAGGCTCCTCCCTTAGCCAAATATATCAATGTTGCATCATGTTGAGAGAACTCTTTGTTCATATTCCAATCAGGGGGTCTCCTTGGTGGAATGCCTCCATGTAATGAAACTATTGAGTGGACTATTTAGGCTAAGATCTCCCCTCTAAACCTCTTGAAAAATATTTTTGTGTATGTTTCCAACCATTTGAGGCTAGCCCTCCTTCTCATCTTCTCCTACCTTCTGCAAGATCTCACAGTCTAAGGTGTCTCCTTCAAATGTAATCAACCCATGTACACACAACATCTTATTGGTATCAAAAGTATTGATCACAAGGGAATGATCTATCATAGGGTGTGTCCTCATGACTGTATTGAATGTTGGAACATACTTCGTACATTGTTTTGTCTCATTTCCTATCAACATAGACACATGTTCCTCCTGATCTTCATATGTAATATCCTTTCGAACTTCTTGCAAAGATACAAGAGCTTCTCTAGTTGAAGCAATTGCTTCATCTCCATTTCCAAATAATGGTAGATCTCCTCCTGATTTTATAGTGCTGGAGGCTCTTTCATGTTCTTCCTCTTCCTTCTCCTCATCATCGGAGAATAACTCTTCATTAAGAGAGCCTTTGGCTTGATCCCCTCTTGAAGGAGGAATCCTCATGTATTCTTCTTGAGAAGAAATTTCTTGTCGGAGTGGGGCTTTTTCCCTTCGAAAATAATGTTGTTGATCTTTAACCCCATCAACAATGTTATGAAATGGAGTTGGCTTCATGTATCCTTCCAACTCATACAAAGGTTCTAATTTCTTGGGCTTCGTTAGCTCACCCAAGGAAGTTTTAGAATTTTTTAGATCAAATATTTTCACTAACCTCCTCATGAACTTTGCATAAGTAGATATATTTGAATTATTTAATGAAGAATATTCATAAAACCACCAGGCATAAGCCTTACCTTTAGGATGTAGCACTGCTACTCTAATGGCTTCCTATTCTGAAACTTTATGCAATTGAAAATATGTGTCTATTTTATTTACCCAAGCCTTGGCTGCTCTCTTGGGTGACCTATCAAAAGTAGGTAGAAATAATCTACCCAAAGTGTGCTGCATGCACCCTCTTCTTCTATTGTGGTTAATGGGTCTTCTATCTTCTTTGAGTTGACAAAACCCTTGGAAGTTTAGATGTTATTTGAATCTTCCAGATTGAGATTCATATTCTTGGAGATAGACACCAAGAGTCTCCTTTGGTGTGTCTCCTTCCTCTTCTTCTCTTGCGAATAACATAGGCATGGTACCACGTTGTAGATATAATTGTGTAGCTAGATTCTCACACCCATAATGTGAAGATCTGGAGCTTTCTTCATGTACAAGCCCTCTTGGAGAATATTTGTATTTCCCCATCCTCATCTCTTTGATGTCTCTGTTAATGCCCTACATATTTTGAAGAAGAAGTCTTGAGAACTCCTTCCCTCCTGATAATGGAGTTTTTTCTTCATCTCTTCTTTAGATCTTCTCCTTTCTATGAGAAGGCTCCTTAGATGACCTAATGGATGAAGTACATAGGATGATCTAAGACTATGCTCTGATACCACTGTAATATTCCAAAATGGGAAAATAAGGAATAGAATCCATAAAACTGGAAATATGCATAAATATCAATAGATCAAAGCATGAGAAAATAATAGATCCATTCATTTATGATTATAACAGAAAAGTGACTACAAGATCTTGAGGAAAATATCACTCAAGTTGGGAAAACAAGCCTCCCATGAAAGCATACACCTAGATCTAAAATGTTGTTAATACATGAAATACAAGAATGCAGAAAATTGAACTTTCTATGAGAGAATAGAAGCTAAAAGATAGAAAAATGTATTGTTGCTGATATAATTCTCCTAAAATGCTAAGAATAGAGATCCATGCTCCAAAACAGCTTCCCAGGACAACCCAAAAAAGGTTTCTGGAAATACACACTATACAAAATATAGCAGATTTGGCACTAGGGATAAATAATCTCTGCAACTGAATCATTGATGGGAGATGGCCAATATGATATACAATATGGTTAATCCTCCTCCAATACATCTCCTAAATGAAGGTCTGATCCCCACACAAAAAACCCAAACACTCCAAATAGGGAAATAAACCCATTGCTGCAGCTGCTCTCTAAAATAATGTAGTCCTCGAGGGAAACTACGTTGTAGCTGATGACTGCTACTTGGCCTGGTGCAAAAATTTCAAATCAAGCCCTCATAACTCCCTCACAAGCTTCTGGATGAAAGGATGATCCCCACAATGGAAAACTAGCTCATAAATTAGAGATCTCTCTCCTCCACTGCTACACCCCTGTACCACAACACAACTCTAAAAAGAACTGCACTGTATATGAGACTGAATCTTTGGCTTAATACCTGATTATGGAATGATAGTGCAATACTCTTCCTTTGAGGCTTCTTAAGGATAGAGGTGGGATTCCTGCTCGGGAGCACCCTGTACTAAACAACGTTGCAATCATAGCTAAACAACTGAGGAAAGCTATATGTCTAAACATACCATATTTTCAAAAATATCAAATACATAAACATGAATCACTATGGCTGCCATCCTCTTCCTTATATAAGTGGTGAGCTTCCTCACCCTTGGCCCCACTCATTAAAGGCATTAATTCCCTACATGGAGTCTCCACCCAAAACTGTGTTGTCCCATGATGAATGACACTCCTCCATGACAACGTTGTTGATTTGGTCATAGTTGACCCAGTCTATGTGCTCCAATCCCTGTTCACACCTTAGGGTTCTTTATTAAGCTGTAAAAGATGACCCATTTTCACATGGGAAGTGGTTTTATTATTCATAAAGAGATTTATGAGTCTCCCTACCCACTTATTCACCCATCTAAGTGACAAAACATAAATTTAATATTCCAATAAATTTTGGAATATTACATATAATCATTAGAAGAGATGTAAAATTTGATGAAAATATATTGGCCTACGAGCCTAATTTGGCAGGTGTGCCACCTTTGGCATGTGAGCCTGATTCGGCATATGTGCCACCTCTCTCTATATCTTATGTTTTTTATAGCATTCCTTCTAGTTCGGATGATGACAACAAGGATGGAAATCCTCCTCCACCTTTTTAAGATATTCCTTCCATTCCACAGCTTCCAATATGGGTTCTCTCTACTCGATATGCAATATTTTCTCTTATAGGTGACCCTGCAGATCGACGATGTACACATTCTCAGTTCGAAAGAGCCTCTTCATTATTGTCTCAAGTTCATGAAAAAATTGATCCAGACACCTTTGAAGAAGCTTTCGGTCATCCTGATTGGGATGAAGCTATGAATGAAGAATATAGTTCCTTATTGGCCAACAATACTTGGGATCTTGTTCCTCTTCCAAAAGGAATAAAACTTCTTATATGTAGATGGGTTTACAAAACAAAGTATGGATCATATGGAAAAGTGGATAGACATAAAGCTCATCTTGTTGCTAAAGGATTTTCACAAGTTGAAGGCATTGATTATACTAAAACCTTCTCCCCGATTACCGAAATGAATTCTATCTGCCTTTTTCTTTCCCTTGTTGCCTCCTTTAAATGGGAATTCCATGAGATAGATGTTAAATCCATATTCTTCCATGGAGATTCGCATGAATAAATCTACATGGAACAACCCCCTGGCTTTATCCAAAGCGACTCTAGCCTTGTTTATCACCTTGGGAAGTCTCGCTATGGTCTCAAACAAGCTCCTCAGGCTTGGTATGCAAAAGTGGATAGATTTCTATTATATAATGGCTTTTTTAGGTGTCATTTTGACAACATTGTCTACATGAAGAAAGTGGGTAAGTCCTTCACCATCCTCGTTCTTTACGTTGATTATCTTATCCATACTCGTAGTGATCCCAACCATATAAACCATGTGAATTCTAGGCTCAAAAATAAGTTTGAAATTACATACTTAGGACACTTGCATTATTTCCTTGGTCTTCAAGTCTTGCAATCCAAGGAAGGTATTAACCTTTCTCAGTCCAAGTATGTTTTTTATCTAACATTACTGACTTTTTTCAGGTGCCTTAGGACCCTCTAGGAGTAGCCCAACCTCTCTAGGTGTCCATTCCCTGATCCAACTTACTTTTTCATGATATACAACCCTAGTAGCTACCTTTCCAGGTCCTCCATGTGATTGGAAACCCCTAGTCTCTCCTATCTCCTATAGGCCTCCATCAGTGCAATTGTGGACTTTTTTTCCCAGTATTGTGCTAGCGACTGCGGAATTTCAGGTTGTTTTTTAAGGTTGGGGTTGATCCTCTACCAAGAATTCCATGTAACTTTCAGAACTCATAAAATACATGACTCCAATGACTATAAACCAAAAATTGAAACCAAGACTAGAATTGAAAATCCCCAACTAGGACTCATATTCTGCCAAACACTTGGTAGATAAGAAATCTACAGGTCATGAATGCAATTCTTAGCATAATCGACTGAAAAATAATTTGAGACTTAACAAGAAGGATCACCACCCTCTCCCCTTAGTTATCTTAATATCTATTAGGTATGGCATCCATTATTCTTTCAGTTACAATTCAAAAACATGAAAAGAGCCATTACTAAAAAGAATCATATATCCATGCTCATAACCAACATATAAAAATATAAATAACCATAAGATAATTTTCATCAAAGCCACATAATAGCAAGTACATTTACCACTAAAAAGAAATAGAACTTAGATTTCATTAAACATATGTAAGAGCCAACGAGGTTCGGGACATCCATGTACCACCCGACCATAGACATGGCTCAATATATTTGTTCATTCATCTAGTCACCCCTGTTCCATATTTAAAACATGAATATGAGATCTCATGTGATAAACCAATCCAAAATAACCAAGGGAAACCATAGGTTAAACCACCTCCACTCTCGCTATACCATGTCCTCACCTAGACCGTTTCTGAGACCACAAAACCAAACTGAGCTTGGAATGCCTTTGGATTCATTCACCATCCTTGAGGAATTTTTCATCTCCAAATATCTAGCCTTTACCACAATACAAACCAGATAACTATACCCTAACTGAAAATCCACCCTCACAATTTACCGTGTATCCTACCATTACAAATCAATGGATTCCTATGCCTTTGGGAATGTTACTCAGACCACCTCTACCTTGGATTTTGAAACCTTTCCCACAATTACAAAGCTCAAAATCGGAACAATCCCATCACACCATGGCTATCTGGAAATGGAAAGGAACAGACAAAACACACTCTCAAAACTAGGAAAAACCATGGAACCAACAATAAAACAACCAAATACCAACATGCACATACCATGCATTTCAAAACTAGCTACATAATCAGACGTGAAATATGTTACTTGGAAGTGTTCCTACTGAAGATTTATTGTTCCAACCTTTCCTTACTTGATCTTTCCTTTCCTTTCCTTTCCTTGTCCTTCCTTTTCACTTTATTGATCAAATGTTGATGTGATCCAAGAAAACTCTAGGTGTATAAGAATGTCAAAGAGAGAGAAAGTAGAGAGAGAGCTCCAAAACTGAAGTGACAAAAGGTACCAATTGATCCTCAAAAGCCTTTTTATCAATTAGGCCTCTATTTTTCTTCATTTTACATTAATTTTCCTCCTCACATGCAACCGATGACATTTGACCTTCCTTTTCTCCTAATTTACTTTATTTTCATCAAAAATGTGCCAAAAATACCTTTTTATTCTTCGAAGGCTTAGGAATTGCCTTTACCAATTTCCCCTTAGCCATAAATGTATCAAGTGATGCCCACTAGGATATATTTCCCAACATTCATATTGGAATAAGTGTCCCTTAACCATGGTATTATTTTTTCCTTTATTAACTTTTATTACCTGAACTTTTCGGTTGGGTTTGTTACAATTCCTTTCTCTTTTCTCCACTCAATGTGACTGTAGTACCTCATTTCCTTCTCTTAACATAACCTTCATTCATCTACAAATTTTAGGTTTTTTCACAAGCTTATATATATATATTAACCACTATTATAGGTACTAGACATTCCTGGATCTCATGTCAATTATTGAATAAAAAAATTGTAACATACAAAAAAGAAAACATATATTATGAAATAGGAAGGAAGAATACACAGAGCAAGAAAACTCTGAAGCTTAAATATTGTAGAGAGCATTGATCTCATTATCCCTAGTTTGTCTACTAGTTGTCATAGATAGTTTTAGTTTAGCTTAGTTTGATTGAGTTATAATTAAGTTCCAATTCAGTTATTAATTATTGTTGTCTCCTATTTGTCTGCTATGTAATATATTTAGTTGTTTGATAATATTGAGAAGAAAAATTCACTGCATACTTTCAACCTTTTACATGGTATCATAGCCCAACTTGCTGAGGACTCCTTGAGAGAAGCAAGAGAAAAGTGCAAGGTAGCATAAGGCTCTTGAGAGCATCATATGAAATCGGTGTGTGCACACTTACACTGAGATTATAGAGAATATGTGAACGCGAGAAAAAATTAGGTATCCATGAGAAGCGTCCTTTGTTTGAAGAAGCTAGCTACAAAGAAGGTCGCTCTTGCTAAGAAGCTAGCTACAAAGCTAATGAAGGGAAAGACGAATCGTTTTTAGTGTGTTGATGTCAAAGATAAAGTAAAAATAAAAATAAAAAAATTGATGAGTATTCAACATAGTAATGAATGCCAAAAACATTGGCAATTTCATTATAATGTGTTGGAGAAACTATAAAAATTGTGTTATCTTTCATAATTTACACAATTTTCGGGCTAATGCGACTTATATTCATCGAAAGGTGTGTTCCACCAAAAAAAATACAAACAAAACTCGCAACCTCCAATTGAAAATGAGAAAGTGTAATCAAATGTTCCATCGCCATAGTCAAAGGAGAAAATTTCCCATTCCCATCCATCGTTTCACATAGATTCAAACGTATTCACGCATATGTTTTTTATGCTTATGACCTTATGATATGCCCTGATGAGATATTTGTGAAGGGCTTATGAGATGTGCATGAAATTTTAAATACCTTTTGAAATGGATTCTGTAATATTTTTCTAAAAGGGTGCACATAATTCGTTAAAAGGGATTTGAGGGTATTGTTTTAAAAATGCTCATATAGGATATCTTTAGAAATGCTTCATTCATGATTCTCTTTCAAAAAAAGATATCAAATTTGTTTTTCTTGAAGAGGGTTTATTAAAAAGAAAAATAACAAATTGATTGTGAGCATTGTAATACTTTTAAAAAAAAGGGTTTGTTAAAGTATTACCCTTGTAGAGAATTTGTAGACTCATATATTTGCATAATCTAACCAACATAGAAGCCATCTTAGAGTTATTTTCATTACATGCAACTGCTATTTTTTGAAGTCAATATGCTTTTTGAGTTTATGTCAAACAATGCTTAACAAATGGGAAAACGCAAGAGGTTGAGAAACTCAAAGAAAAATCAAGATCTACTTTAATTCTATTTGAAAGAGTTTGTTATAGGTTATTTGGTTGCATATTGTCAATAGTACACCAAACCATATTAATCAATATTCGTGAGAATGTTTTCATCATCGCTTAACAAATCCCTATGCATGAATCCTCCAAAAAGTATGAGTTTCTGGAAGAAATTTCCCAAAATCAATGTTTTTATCCCTAGCGCTCCCTTCCCCCTTGGTCACCTGCATTAAGTACATGTATCTCCCTTAGGCACCAGCAATGGCCTACACTAGTTAGTCCCTTTTGTAGGTCCACTGATTTTATAAATTCAAGAAAAATTAAAAATATTTTGAAGCTCCCTCTTCTAGAAGGTTCCAAGGGTTGTTTTAACTATTTACTATGGATAAGAATTTGAATCCTATATGATCCTACCTTCGAGACTTCACCTATTATTCCTTGAGCTCATCCTCCCATCATATGTGGATCTGAAGCCCATACTGGTAAATCCTAAACTACCATCCTTATCCTATAAATTTACTACCATCCATAGCATCAGGGTTTTCTTTTAGAGACTAATTATTTCCTTATGTTGTTGTTGCTTTGAACATAGAGGAGTCATCATATTCATGCATTAGGGTTGGTGTTGAGGTGTGCTTTGTGACAAGGAAGGACAAATCAACTTGGGGAGTCATATACAAAATAAACTACTATTTATGGTTGTAAAATCTGTCATATTTCTTTTAATACAAAGAGTATCTTGTTTTCCTATATGTGTTGTTCTATGTTTACCCTCATATATTTCAATGCCTTTCTTATTCATTGGATTAAGTAATTGGAACATGCTACATGGATGTGGTGAATCCTTTGGTTGGTTTAGTGTTGTGTGCAGTTTCTAATTATATCACTTGGAGCTATGATTGGAGCTTACAAGCGTGGAAGAAAGGGAATATTGCTATAGATTCAAGGTAGGATTCATTCCCATTCTCTAATTTCTCCAAGGAAAACTTTATGTTATTTTATTGTTATGGAATAGGCCACTAGGTCTAGGGAGTTCACCTTTTTCTGCAATTGTAAATTCTTCATAACAAATTAACGACTCCAACGGGGAACATTTCTTCCCTTAGTGGTTTCCTTGACCTTAGCACATTTTTCACCTCTGAAATTGATCTTCATTGACTCATTCAAACATTCATTGACCTATCTAAAACATATTCTTTGACCTTGATTTCATTTTTTGTGTCGTATTGTGGCGGAATCCGCCTAAGTGTACCCCTGGTCTAGAGAAAAATCACTTTAGTGCACCCTCTCCTTCTTTGTAGTTGTGTTGCAAATAACTCGTGGCTATTTTTCACCTATGTTGATCCTTGTAAGATGCAAAAAAATTATTTTATTTCCTTTCTCTCTAATTTTCTTTAGTCCAACATGTTTTCCTTTTGTCTCTGAGTGTTTCCTTGTCTCTAAAAATCCTTCACTTTCTTTTCTTTTGATTTTATTAACCTTTGATGAGAATTTGTATGGAATTTCTTTGTTCTTGTCAATTAGGTGCTTTGCAAACTTCTTTCTTAATCATTGATTGGTTGAGGAAATTGATATTACAGTCATCATTCTGTGTTATTTCTCTCATTGGTGATTTAACATAATCCTATTTTTCATTTAATTTGAAGATTAAAAGGATTGAAAAGAGAAATATCATCACTTTTTCATTTTGCATTTCATTTAGGGTTTTGTGAAATTTTTAAATTGGAACAATTTCATTAGGGAAATTTACTTGAAAAAAATTGTTTGTTGCATTTTGTACGCTGCATTACTCTTGTTTCTCCCCTCCGGTAAATAGATTTTAATTTAAAATAGAAGATTTTATATTATCATGCTATATTTATTTTTAGGATATTTAGGTGAAAATCATGGTGATCCTTGAAAATTGAAACTTAATTCGAAATAAACTTTAAAATTTATTGAGTCAATTATAAGGAGCATTTGTCACATTAACACAAATATTTAGAGGTCTAGACTAGAAACATTTTCCAGCATATTTAAGCGCATGAGTTATCAATTTTTTCCAGAATTGCATTCCGAGGGTTAAATATCATTCCACGCACGTAAGTGTATCAGGTCATTCTCCATTTACCTTTTGGTATATTGGATGGCCCTCCACACATCAAAAGTATATGGGAATTCTCTCATCGTACATTTATGCATTAGAAAACACTACTACAAATTACACTTCCATGTACCTTTGGTTATATTTTGGAATTCTAAACTAGGTTTCTATCCCGCCTTATGTAACATATTCGGTCACCTTGTACACTGTGATACATCAAAAAAAGAATTCAGGGAGATTTCTTGTCTGTCTGTAAATCCTTGGTTCTCCAAGCTGGTATATTACAGTTCACAGTTGCTTGGTAAACTGTTTTTTCCTAGTTACCCCTTTTTTATTTAATTTTGTGTTAATTTTTAAAAAATTATTAAACCATTGTGGAAGAACAACCCCAACAACCCTGTCATTCACATAGGATGAAAATATTTCCTTCTCTTCCACCTGAGGAAACTCTTGGACATTAGATTGAAAAAAAAATGAAAACTACCAAATCTGGTACTTTAGGAGCTACTCCATCTAAATTTTATCCACCATAATTGTTTCTTCCTATGAGTACTAAACCCATGATCACTGCTCCATTAGCCAGTGATATAAAAAATCACTTGGAACTTTACTGGCTCAGTTCATCGAACTTAAGTTTCTTGACTTAGATACATTTCAAGCTGAGGTTATACGACATGAGGAACCTTAGTTAACTACACCTTTTACTTCAGACCCTTCCTCTTCTCTTCCTCTATCTTCGACCTAACCAGAACACATATCTCTTGGGCCTGATAGTGAAAAAAGTCCACCTAGTCTTCTAAGTATTATCAAAATTCCTTAGGAAGAGTCTCGACCTTCTTATAATATTCATTTAAAAGGACTTTATATCTATCAAGTACCCCCTCCTCATACTTTGACATGCTCTACATTGTCTACTTTGCGTCGTTTCAACTCAACCTTTAGGTTCCCTCGACAATCCTCTTTGGGAAATTTAACCATGACTGATTTTTCTATGGTTTTTGAGTCCACATCTTCCACGATGATCATGAAAACCAATGTTTCATCTACATCTATGTTTGCAACATCACCATAAACACATTTTTATGGTGTCCTGTCAATTTCACCTCATTACCAATCCATATTTGATACATTTTCGAATGCAGAATATAGTCCATGGACTTTCCCATGTCACCTTCCTTTGAAATACCATCTAGCACTTCTTTGATGAGCTCCACACAGTCTTCTCTTCCTCCTCTGTCCCAACCATCAGTAAAGCAACAATATTGTCCTTATACCAGTGCATATGGATACCTAGAAAAACCCAATCCACCTTACACATGGTATGCTCCTCCTATGGGGAAATTGCCTCCATATTCCCCTCATATTTCAATAAGGGGGAAACCAGTTGCTAGAGTGTTCCAATATCCTTTTCCAATACCACAAGCTAGTACTTAGTCCTATTCTAGTCCTTCCTTTCCAGGAATGGCTACCAACCGTTAGAAACCTGCACTGCTCGTACAACTTGGCTTAGTTATGAATAAAATTAAAACCTCTCAAAATATTCTATATACATACTGAGTTCCCATTTCTCGACCTATTCTACCTACAAATAAGATTCCTACTCTTCAACCTATATCTCAACATGTTCAAGATCAAGCTTATGTAAGTCAACCTTTGTTGGCTACACCTCTAACTCAACCTTTTCCACCATTTTTTGGGGCCTCCTAAGTCCCACTTACCCAACCTTTTCAAGGTTCCATACAACCTCCACTGCTTGGTCGGGATATTCCTCAAATATAAGTGTGTCAAGCTGTATATGGCATGGCACATGCATAAGCTAGCCAACCTTACTTAGGGATGATGCAAAATACCACAGGGAAGCCATGTCAACGGATTCCTCAAATTCCTTACCAAGGTCAACAAATGCATACCCAACCATTTCAACCTTTTCAAGGAAATCATAGAACTCAGAAACAAGGTTATCCTGGAGCTAGGAAGAAAGGTTATGTTTATCCAGGTTATCAAAATTCTCTCTCTCTAGGAGCACAAATACTTGTTTCTCAAGCCATCCCATCATACCTAGGATATCCTCCGCCATAATTCAATAGGTAGTTTCCATTTGTGGAAACCCTTCAATTGTGAGACCTTCCCCATTATATAAATGATCCCACTTGTGACTCTCCATGGTGGTAGGTTATTCCTACGAAATTTCCTAGTGATATCCCTAAGTTCAATGTAAATCCTAGAGAAGACCCATTAATGCATGTTATTGCATATAATTTATGGGATTCCTCGAAATCCTTAAATTATTATTTAATCCCTTACGTCTTTTCCAGTGGACACTTTTTGGTACAACAACAAAGTGATATATTGAATTACCATGAGCTTCGTTCGATAATTTCCGTGCCTTAGAAACCACGTTCTTACCTCATTTTTAGTTTCCCATTTTCTATGAAATTGGAACTGAACTTTTGACTTCCTTCAAATAATATGATTCCACTCATATTTTTTATCAGATTCATGAGTGGCGACAACGACGTTGTTTAGTTAAAACCTTAGTTTCTAACTAATTATTAGCTAAATGGTTTATTAAGTTTATGTTATGATTTTTAACAAAATTCATTGCTAGATGAAGAGTTATGATGAAGAGCAAGTAATTACACATTCCCAATATCGTGATATCATTTATACCAAATTTGACATGCTCTATGATAAAATACCAAATTCTTCTTGACATTCAAATATTGTTCCAGAACCTTCTGGTAAAGAATCACATGCCACTGATGGTGTGATTGGTTTTCCTAGCCAGAAATTAGCTGGTAAAATATGTGGTTCAACTCATGCTGCGACTGCCCAAAACATGTCCTCTATTACTCCCACGGCTTCTACTTTTTAGATTAATGTTATCCAATCCATGAAGGGAAAGTATCAGCAAAAAGGAAGTATGAAGAAAGGAAAAGGAAAAAATAAGAAAGAAAATCCTCCGTAGGACAAACAAAATTACCAGTCTTCATGAAAAATGAAAACCTCATTATCCTTACTTAATCTATAATGAGGAGCATTTCACTTGTGAAATTCCACATCGGGTTAAAATAAGTCAATAAATTAAGTCATCTTTCATATTTTTTGTGCTAACATATCCCTTTCCTAATCGGGATACTAACAACGTTTCTTGGGATACCGCTTCCTCTTCATCGATTATGATGCTTTCCTCTAGTAAGTCAAAAATTGAAGTTATGGTAGAAATGAGAAATAAGGACTACGGTAATTTGAATCCCTAGGTTGGTAAGGCTACTGATCAAAATTCCAACTCTACCTCATATAATCTCGATCCTAGTCCAAATGCAATTCGAATTCGATTGAATATTAAGCCTTTGAAGGGTGTTATTCACAAGTTCACATTCAATACTCGTGGTAGAGTTGCTAAGGATTAGACCATAGTTGGGGATGTGGCTCAATATCCTTTAGCTAAGTCAGAAATGGAGATTTTGAAGACCTGTCCCACACATAAGAATGCTTTACTTGTTGAAATTGGAGGTATTGATCCTTCATATTCTAACCTTGTATTCTTTAGTCATGACAACGATACACCCAAAGTTCTAGCACAATTGGATTTCGTGATTGAGGTTGTTGTTTGAAGTAATACAATCCATCAGACCATTATGAATGAAGGAGCTTCAACCTATATTATGTCACATTATTGCTGGAAGTACATTATTTTTTCTCAACTCATTCAGTCACCGAGTACTCTCAAAGCCTTTAATGGAAGAGGCTTCAAGCCTTATGGAATTTTGAGTTCATTACAGGTTAAATTATTTGGCAAGAATGTGTCATTATAAATCAAAGTTTTCGATGGCCCATTAGACCATAACCTTCTATTGGGTTGTACAAGTATTTATGCTATTTTTGTTATCATTTTGACTTATTTCAGAATGATAGCTTTCCGTCACTTTGGGGGGGGGGTCATAGTGGTCATTGATCAACTCACCTTATTTGCCAATAATTCTCAAGTTATTGGAAGCATCCCTCTTGTGGGAGAAACCAGAAATCTATATCACCATATTGGGGTGGGATTGCTTAAGGATTCTTCCCTTATGGGAAATTTTTTCTTTCCTCCTCCTCTTTCTTATCCCCTTTTCGATAACTTTAAGCTAGTTGCCTACATCAATATGATATATTATTGTACTAGTCCAATTGATCCTTGGATAGTAGCAGATGCTTTTAATATAGATGCTTTTGGCAACCCCATATTGTTATTTCCTATTGAGCTCAAATAAGAAGCCATCTATTCGTCATGTTATAACACTCTGATTTCTCCTCTTTGATGAATTAGGCTTATCATTCCTTAGCATATGGCACATCTTCTGATCCTTTATCTAGTACATTCTCTATTGATGAAAGCATCATGGAGATCATGATTCCAGATGATGTGTCGTGGGATGAGAATCATCATCGTTCCTCCTTGCAAGATTCCTCCAAGGATAGTATTAGTGATATATATTCACCTAATTTCATTGAGATATCCATGATACCGATTTTGAGAAGAACTTATCGAATATTTAAAAATTTGTTCCTCTAAATATCTCGATCAAGCCTGAAATTCTCGATATTGTCCACATTGGTGCATATTTCTCTCTTGATGAGATCAATATCTATAAATCCATTTTATAGGAATTCTAAGACGTTGTTTCCAAGTCATATGGATATAAGCCAGGTATTGACCCAAATACTATTATACACGAAATCAAAACCTATCCAAATGTTAAGTCAGTTCAGTAGTTCTTACGTCAAGTCCATCATAAGAAAGCTGCCACCATCAAGGAAAAAGCTGAAAAACTTCTACATGTTGGTTTTATCTACTCAATTCCTCTTACTAATTGGGTGTCAAATATTCTTCCTATAATGAAAAAATAAGGCATGATTGTCAAGACATTAACTGTGCTTTTTTTTTCAAAGGAGAACTATCCTACCCTATTTATTGACCTGATTGTTCATGATTCTGATGAGAGTGAATTATTTTCCTTTATGGATGGCTTATCCAGCTATATTAAAATAAAAATTCTCCCATTGTACCAACATAAAGCCGCATTTATATGTACATGGAGCACATTCGCATATTATAAGGTCCCCTTTTGGTTTGAAAACTGTTAGTGAAAATTTTTAGAGGGTAGTGAATCATGCCTTCCATGATATTAAAAACATTTTACAACCATATTTGGATGCTCTAAATCCCCACTTAAAACATTGTGTGAATCATCCCATGCATCTCATGGCCACATTTATACATTGTTAACATTATAATATTGGGCTCAATCCACACAAATGTCTTTTTTTGAGTTCAATCTGGTTGACTTCTTAGATTTGTTGTTTTGAAGCAAGGAATTCATATTGATCCACTTAAACTCCAAGAAATCCTCTATCCTCCTACTCCTTCATTTATCGTTCAACTAGAACAACCCCTAGGGAGGGCTAATTTTCTATAGGTATTCGCTCCCTATTATTTTAAATTGACCAAACGATTTACTAAATTGCAAGAAAGGGGTTCCCTTTCATTGGGATGACATTTCCAAAAGTGCATTTTATGCTATGAAATATTTTCTTGTCCGAGTATCATTGTTGCATCCCTCAGATAATCAACACAATTACTTCTTGTACCTCACCACTGTAGTTACTACCATCACTACGATATTAGTCCAAGAGGAAGATGTAGGGGATGAACATCCCATTTATTATTTGAGTCAGAGCATAAATGATACGAAGATAAAATATACTCATGTTGAAAATTTAGCTTTAGTAGTTTTCCAATATGTCCAAGGGTTTCACCAAAACATTCTGCTTCACAAGATTATGGTTGTTTCTGATTAAGGCCTCATGACATACATATTTTCACAAGAATTACTAGGGGGAAAGTAATCCAAAGGGATTATCATCCTCTATGAGTTTGATTTGGATTTCATCAAATCCAAATCAAAGAAATCCTTCATCTTTTCCAAATTGATCTGTGACCTTGCCACTTCCGAAACGGAAACGACATCTGAATATTTTATTCCAAACAACTCATTGTTTATGATAGAATCATCTAACCCTTGGTATGGAGACATCATCATATATCTCCAAACCCAGAATTCCCAATTTGATACCTCTCACTCATATTAGCGACGTATCGGATACCAGGCTAAAAATTATATTATAATTGGCGACATCCTTTATCATCGTAGTATCAATATTCTTTTTATATGGTTCCTCACTATTGAGGAGGTTGAGAAAGATCTAATTGAATGCCATGTTGGGGAAAGTGGTGGACATATGTCTGGTTATGACACTACGTAGAATATTTTTTGTGTTCCCTACTTCTGGCTCGCTATCTTTCATGATTGCATCATCATGGTCCAAAATTGCCATGCATTGAAGGTATATGATCATAAAACCCATGCTTTGCCTGCTCCTATACATCCTATTATTATCATTGGACCATTCACTAAATGGGGCATTGAATTTATGAGATGTAGCCCTCATTCGGCTAGGGGCCATGGATGCCTACATATAATAACACCAACATAACAACTACTTTGTTCCTCTTCAATCACATCATTGCATGGTTTGGTGTACCACAAGCTATTGTTTCAAACCATGGGAATCACTTTTTAAATCACATGATGGGAGAGTTGACTACCAACGTTGGGCCTTTGCCATGAAAGCTCAACTCCCTATTACCCATAGCAAAATTGGAATGTTGAAGTTATGAATAAAGTTTTGAAAATGATGATGCAATGCATGATAGGGATCCAAAAATCATATTGGAATATCATCCTTTATGAAAATTTATGGGCATATCAAACCTTTGTTTGGACTGCTACTATTTTCATGCCTTTCTAATTGGTGTATGGTCTAGAATAAATCCTTCCTATCGAGTGCGAAATTCCATCTCTGAAATTTTTTTTTGAACTCCTCCCTGCTATTTCCGCACAAGAAGATAATCTCTTACATATGGCATGCGTAGGTGAAACCCAGTGCCATGTTGCATTGGAAAACGAGGCCCATAAGTGTCATGTTAAGCACATTATAAAAATGATTTTAAGCCTGATGGGTTCTGAGAAGGAGACTTGTTGGCTCAAGGGGTCCTGACCCAGGTTTGGAGGTTAAGGTTTGCCAACAAACCCCTATACTACTAGCCCTTTCGGCAGTGACCTATTTGCGTAGGCCAAAGTCTCACCCGAAGTAGTATGGGAGGGTGCTGGAACCAGGTTTCTGCACCCTGGGAGAGAGTAGGTAAGTCAAGCCAGTCTGCAACTATTAGATCTATACAGCAAGAGGGTGTTTTCAGGACTCTCAATAAATAACCAGAAGACAATTTATTAGATCTAATTAACAGGTTCACATCCACGTGCGTACTATCAACTATAATCACAGAACATCATAATCACAACAATTTAACAGTTCATAGATACATGTCCCATCAACGCAGATAGTTCACAGCTACTAATTGATATATATCTCAAGTTTTCATTAACCATAACAGAACAGATTAAGATAACATCAGATATCCTCAATACTTACACACATATATAGCATTACCCAAAATCCTCTTACATTCCCAAAATACCACCTTGGCACACAGCCAGCAGGGTCTGCACATAGCAGGATAGAGGATATTCGTGCACATAGCCAGCGAGAGTCCTAACCCAAACAACCCTACCATAGATCTAACAATTCGTACTTTGCATCAATCTCTATCCATTCCTACCTATGAGTGAAAAGGGTTCATCTATTTATAGCAATCTATCGTATGCATCCAATGGTCTATAAACTATGGTTTGCGGACTTCTGGTCTACCCGTGACCCATTTACAATGCGTTAGGGGCTTTGGCACACCCCAAAACCCCTGCGTTAAACTAAAAAATACAAAATTATACAAAAATGGAAAAAATTCATAGCCTTTGGGAGACCCTGCTCCAACAGTCCCCCAACACAATCTTGTGACTCGTCCCGAGTCACTATGCCGGTGGAGCTTCAACCTGCGATTGCAATAATATAATCGCCTTGGATAATGGAGGCAGCATGCCTTAACTTTGGACAGCTGCATTCTATGCAATGTCGAGAAAATTTTCTGACAACAGTCCTTCAGTCGCGGCGATGACACTTTCCAAAGTTTGGTTTAACTGCTTGATAGTAACATTGGCATCCTATGAAAGTTTGAGGGTTGCATTAGCCCACAACTTTAGTCGATCGCTAAGGATATTCTTCTTTTGCCGAAGGTCATCGATATCTACTTGGAGTGCTTGGTTGGTGCACAGTCATTGCAAGTGCTGGGTAGGCACCAAATTGGGCAAGGTGGGTTCGAGTGTCTCGAACTCTTCTTATTTTTGGCACAGGTCCTAGTTTATCCCTCACAGGATTGGATAGTGCTGGACCTTAGTCCATAGCTGCATGGCAGTCTCCAATAGTTGGGCTCCCTGCGCGATCTTCCCTGTGATGACATTCATAGCTGTGGTGACCAGTGTAGTTCATTGGGATCGGACCTCCAAAGGTGTTTCGGGTTGTAACTTAGCTTGCAGATCTACGATACGCTACTCCATGCATGTCTTGACAACCTAAACTTCATCCTGGGAGGCCTTGAGTGCTACGACTAGTATTTCTACTTTTTCCTGAGGGGTGGCGAAGGCTAGGATCTCTGTGGGAACGTCTCCGCACATTCGGTGAATCATGTCTTCGAGCTCCGTGTGCTTTGCGGTGGCGAGGCACACCTCAACATTATTTGAATTTGTTTCACTATGTGGAGTTGTTGGTGCACTTGTTGGTCTCAATGGTGGATTTCCTGAAATACAGCGATGTGGAGGCCCTGTAAGGCCTTATGAGGGAGCCTAGCTAAGTTCAGTTGGACTTCTGTACTAGCCTGGACTTGGGGTCCTAGGTCGGGTGGGCTAAGCACTACGCTAGGGAGAGAACAAAGGTTTCTGTCATCTGTAACTAGTGCTGCGCTACTGGTGGCGAGGGTTGGCCATACCGGGGTCACACTAATCTGCAATATATCTGTCTTTAATTGTAGTGCTTGCAACTCAACCTGAATTGTGTCAACCATAGCCCAATACTACTCTTCTAAGGTGACCCATCTGTCCTCTGTGGCCAGAGTGATTGCATCAATGATTTTTTCTAGATGTCCATCAGTCAATGTGACTGTTTCGTCTCGTTTCACTCACCAAGACCGCTAGTTTTTGCGAGGCGTTCGGAAAAGCTCGCTTGTTTGCTTCATGCTACGGAGGGAGGCAGGTCTGCCTATAGCTAGACCTTCTGTACCCAAGCTGGTTTGTGAATCCATTTGGGTCTCCGCCTCGACTTCCTTCTTCTGTTGTGCCTCCCTTTAGGTGGCCACACCGGTGTCTTGTTTTGTATTCTTGGGTGTACCTATAATATCTGGGACAACGATAGGGGGGTTGACTTGGGATGTGCTGGTGCCTCCAATGCTCTTCGCGCCAGTTTTCAAGCTGATTTTCCAATTAAGGGGCCATAGTGCAATGACGTCGTCGATTTCCTCGTCCATCACCATATAAGGAAGTGAAGTCCAGGCTTTCTCCTTGTGCGTTATGATCTGAAAATTGTTCAGAGTGAACTGAAATGTGACAATTCCCTTGTATCTATCGTACATGGCAAGGGACAATAGTGGTCGGGAGTTAATAGCTTTGGCCATGCTACTCTGAAAGAGGACCGATAATACCTTGTTGTCCTCGAGCCGTTGTGGATCCATGGAATCCCATAAGTGTGTATAGTGAGCCCTTTCGCACATATCCGGGGTAATATCGGGGAGGACTGACTCTGCAGGAGCTTCCCAGGCAACCAATGTTATAAGGAAAATCAACCAAGAGTAACAAAAGGCGCGACCCTGCTCATCGGACTTGCGAACATTAGTGAGGAACTCATCACAAAATATTGTGCCTAGTTAAAACATACTCGTTTCCTACATTGTCTGGCCAACTAAATTAGGTAGGCTGGAATATAGGTGACCTGAAATTTCCTTGTCATTTTACAGGCTAACAGAATGGTGCCAAACTGTGTACCTTGGTCACTGATGGTCTTGATGATAAAGTCCTGAGTATTGCAGTCCACATGATACTTTTGGCACACGAACTCCAGAGTCTGCTCCTGATATTTCTTACCCATGCACTCCAGGGGGTTTGGTCTACTCATGGGGAGACTGGTAATCCAATGAGCTAGCGCAGCATCAATGGGGATCCTTGTTGGAAATGTTGTCATTGATGGAAAAGGAGGTAGTAGATGCAGAGACAGGAACAGATGCATAGATAGGAACAGATGCAGAGGAAGCAAATACGAAGACAGAGGCATTATCACTGCTGTTATTCCAAGAATAGAGAACAGAGGCGTTATCACTGTTGTTATTCCAAGAATAGAGAACTATGCATTATATATATGGCAGGACTATGTTGAAATGCACAGTATGAAGAAGACGAAACCATACTCGACAACATATATATATATATAAATAACGGAACCATAGTCGACAATATATATATATATATATATATATATATATATATATATATATATATATATATATATATATATATATATATATATATATATAAATAATTGAATGGAGTGGAGTCGAATCACATATTTGCTGTGTCTCCCAGTTTGTTTGAATGATCCCTGTGGATTACATCCCAACCGCAAGCGAAGTCTGTATGGAGAAGCATGGTCGTGGAACTCTACTTAGAGTAATGGAATCCCGCGTAACACAGAAATTTGCGTTTGTTTGTGTTAATTGAATCCCCCCAACCGGAGACTTAACTCTGAGTTAACGAACACGAAGGACCACACAAACCGACACATTAACCCGAGTCAAGTACTGTACCAAAACCATAAGCGGTTTCACAGAACCGATTTTCCCCTTTCCGCACCACTTTCCGACCATAAGCGGTATTTCCCTAGACACGAGCGATTCCATACAAGAATTGGCACGTGGCAGAGGAACTGTTTGAAAATCGCTCATTAACTTGCGATTTCGCGTGTTAACGTCAATACCAAGACACCGAGCGGAAATTCTTAGGACTGTTGATCTGAAAAGAGGACATCCGATGGTGACTATTCGACGAAGACACGCGAAGTTTAATAAAAGTGCGTCGAGGATAAGCGAGGTACGGTGCATAGGTGGGGCCGGTCCGAAGTTTTATTGTAAAGTGTGTCCAAAGCATAGAATATTAATATAAAGCCCGAGGTTTAATATCTGTTATACGTCGACTGAAGACGTGGAGCGAAATTAACATATGCCGTTGATTTGGAGACTCGACATCCAATGAAGATCGTTCGCAGGACTTGCACGAGGTTTAATAGAAGAGCCCGGAAGTTAAGCCAGCGGTGAATTTTCATGGTGGTGGCAGAACGGTGGTGCGTGGGTGGCACATGGGGCGGAGCCACCTCTTCGTGGTGGTTACAGGGGCTCCACTTTGTCCGTACGCAGCAGCTGGGTTGAGGCCCTGTAGTTCATCATAGCCGTTGATCGCTTGGTCAACAACGATCGGCCAGTCAACTACGGGGGGTGCCTTCTCATTAACCGTTGAGCGGTTTGACCTCCCGTAATCCGTTGATCTCTGTCAACGTGCTCCCATTTTAACTCCGCGCTGGTTATCCATGCTGCCACCTCCAACTGGTCCGGCAAATGAAATTACATTCCAACAATGAGAAAATGGTTGGACACAAAACTTTGAATGCAATTAAAATGTGGGAGAATATATTTGTTTTGTTAATAAGGCAAAGCATTTCCTGTAAAATGAAACCAAATATTATACAGTTGATGGCATATGGTAAAGATTGGGAGCACTGATATATCCGTGTGACTAAAAAGGGTTTATAAAAACGCAGAGTTATATTTAAGTTTGACTAAAAGACAGCTGTACATACAGCTGTTATATAATTGGAATGAACAAGAAAAATACAGGGATTCAGAAGAGCAGTGAACAGGTGAAATGTACAGATGACAGTAAACAAAGATGATGCAGAACAGTTTCTTAACAACAGTAGAAAAAGACAAAATCCAGTAAGCCAATGTCCAGAAAAGGAGCTGAGTGAAATTGAGTTATATAACTGAAAAGGAGCTGAGTGATATTGAAATGTGAAATTAAGAATGTAAATGTAAAGGATGTAATTATTTTTTATTGTTTGTGATGGAAAGGCAAGTATCCTAAAGAAAAGACAAAATCCCACTATAGCATGAAATTGTGTACATATTATTATGATTTTTAAATTGATTTGGATAAAGAAATGAGGAGGCAGAAGACCAAGGGGTATGACGATTCAGTTCGAATTCCTAGAAGAAAACAAACAGTCATAAAAAATTCTATAAGTAATATCATTTTGAAATTCCAAAAATAGAGTGAGAAGGGAGAAAAAGAGTGAGTAAAAATAATGCAGAAATAAAGCAGTGAAACAGAGAAGAAAGAGGAGCTGAGCAGAGAAGAAGGAGAAGCTAATAGAGAATCTGAGAAGATGCAGAGATGATACAGGGTATATATGAGAATAGATGAATAGCAGAGCAATTGGAACAAGACAGAGCTGATATCCAAGTAAATCAGCAATTGTTTCTCTTTTGAAAGAGTGAGGAAGTTGGAGCTTCCCTATCAAGTTGTAGCTTGATAGATGTCAGTTGTAGCTGACTGAGGTTGGAGTCTCCTGTAGGTTGGTGCCTGTAGAAAATTGATGGGAGTTGAAGCTTCCTTGCAAGTTGTAGCTTGCAGAATTGAGGTAGGATCCTCTTGTAGGTTGGTGCCTACAGAAAATCAGTGGTGAGAGGGAGTTGGAGCTTGCCTTTGCATCACAACAATAATAAGATGTGGTTTTATCCCTTTATGGGTTTCCACTTATATCTGGTGTCTCTGTGCATGATGTCTATGTGTTGATGTGGTTTATCTAATCTGCTTAATACTTATTGCTCACATATTAAGACTGTTGTTACATTAGCAAATCTGTTTGATACTTGCTGCTCACTAGTAAAGATTGTTCACATATTAAGTTGATCATGAAGTGAAGGTGTAAATAAGTTTTAAGAGAAAATTTTAAAAGTCCATGTATGTATTAAACTGATTCACCCCCCCCTCTCAGTTTAATTAAGGGTTCAACAATTGGTATCAAAGCAGGTTCCTTAGTACCAGTCTAACAGCTGAAAGGAGATCCTAGGTTCCCAAGATGACTAGTAAAGAAGGATACTCAACCAACAAAGCCCCTTTCTTCACTGGTGAAAATTATGCTTTCTGGAAAATCAGAATGAGGACATACATAATGTCTCTAGGAATAGAAGTCTGGGCTCATGTGGAATTAGGATATGCCCCAAAGGCAACTGATACAGAGAAAGAAACAAAACAAGAGTTTGTGGCTAATGCAAAAGCCATGAATGCCATCCTGAATGGATTGTGTGAAGCGGAGTTTATTAAAGTAATGCACAAAGACTCTGCCAAAGAAATATGGGATACTCTTGAGAACATACATGAGGGGGACAATAAAGTGAAGGTTGCCAAACTTCAAGTCGATAGAGCCCTGTTTGAGAACTTAAGAATGAATGATGATGAATACATTGCCAGATTCTTCCTAAAAACTGTAGAAATTATTAACAATATGAAAGCTCTTGAAGAAAAAATACCAGAAAGTGTAATTGTACAAAAAATTATAAGATCTCTTCCATCCAGATTTAATCCAAAGGTATCTGCAATAGAAGAAACAGCTGATTAGGAGACCTTGACCATGAACCAGCTACTTGGAAATCTAACAGCCTATGAAATGAGGCTCCCACAGAAGAAGCCAAGTACAAGGGAAGTAGCTTTTAAAACAGAAAAGAAGAAAGAAGAAGAGGGAGACATATGCTCATGCTCAGATGAAGAAGAGGCAAAGTTTGTCAAGAAATTGGATAGAGGCTTAGGAAGATACAAAGGTAAAATTCCTTTCAAATTCTTTAACTGTGGAAGAGTTGGACATTATGCTGCTAAGTGTCCTCACAAGAAAGTAAGGAATCAGCCTCAAGAGCCAGAGAGAAATAAATCAAAGAACTAGTAGAAAGGAAAGAAGTTTAGCAGAAAATCCTTCTATGCTCAACAAGACAGCAGTACATCTGAAGATTCAGATGAACCCTCAAGTGAAGAAGGAACCTCCGAATTCTTATTCATGGCCATAGAAGAACTTGAAGGAATCCTGCTAGAAGATGAAGAAGAAGAAGGGGAAGTCGACCTTGAGGGGGAGCTAAGAAGTGCTCTGGAAGAGATTGACAGACTTAAACTGAAATGTAGAAAACAAAAGAACAGTATTCTCAAGTATGAAAGAGAAGAACAAAACTCAGAAGTCCTCATGCAGCTGAAGGTAGAGCTTGAATAAGCCAAAAAGATAGAAGACATGTTACTTCAGCAAATCAAAGACAAAACCTGAGAACAAGAGAAGCTAGAAGAAGAAGTAGTATGCCTCAGGAAGAAACTAGAAAATACTCAAAGAAATGTGGTTGTAAACTCATCTCAAACAACAAGCTCTAGTAAGTTGAATGAAATCCTGGTTGCTCAAAGATCCCCTATGATAAAGACTGGAATAGGCTATGCAGAGGAATCAAGTAAAGGAAAAGAAAAGGTTGACAGAGATATTATCTTTATAAAAGAAAAGAAGGAAGATGAAGCAGCTCAAACAACTCCTACAACAGAAGAAATCTGCAACAAGGAAGAAAGAAATCAGAAGAAATTACTAGTAGCAAAGAATGTAATAAATACTCAGACCCTTGAATATGGAAACCATCAAAGGAGATCCTTCCCTTCAATGAATAATGCCACTTGCTATGTTTTCCATAAGCTGGGACACATTGCTGCATATTGTCATGCAAGGAGGAGTAATTCAAACCAGCAAAATATGCAAGTATTGAAGAGACTGCCTCACACAAACAAATGGAATAAACAACCTTACATCAGGTATGCAAATAGCTTCTATGGTTACTGCTTTTATTGTAAGGAATTTGGTCATAAAATCATTGAATGTAGAAAGTATGGACAAAGGCTAATGTTTAACACCTCAAGGAGGTTTATGAATCAAAGAAATTTTGTTCATACTCATAATTCTGCAAAAATTATGATCAAATGCCGTATATGCAATCAAGTTGGACATATGCCTTCCAAGTGTTCTCTAAGAAGATATAATTCATCACCTCACAAAATATACCAAAAAAAAGGAGGCCTCTAGTGGATAAAGAAGGTGAACAAATGTCACTTGGCTTTAACTGCTCAAGATTTGAAGATTCAATGGTATTTGGACAGTGGCTGCTCCAAACACATGACAGGAGACAAAAGCAAGTTTATAACTCTTGATGAAAAGAAATCTGGCAATGTTACTTTTGGCAATAATAAAACAGGAAAGATCAAGGGAAAAGGCTTAGTCAGCATAGATAATGGCAGAGGAAAGGCCCAGGATGTACTATTTGTAGATGGGCTGAAAGAAAATTTACTGAGTGTCAGTCAGATGTGTGACAAAGGCTGCGAAGTTCTTTTTAGAGCACAAGATTGTGAAATTAGATCAAGCACAACAGGAAAGAATCTACTCAAAGGTGTTCGAACAGAGAGTAATGTGTACATAGTGAAAGAGGAGGATGAAGCCTGCCATCTTAGCAAACTCGAGGAGTCATGGTTATGGCATAGGAGATTGGGACATCTCAGCTTTGACCATATCATTAGACTGAGCAAAAAGAAAGCTATCAGAGATATGCCAGAAATAAAAAGGCCCTCAAACACAATATGAAAATCTTGTCATTTGGGGAAACAAACTCGCACATCCTTTAAATCTAAAGAAGAGTTATCAACAAGAAGACCACTGCAACTTATGCACATGGATCTGTGTGGACATGCAAGAACTAAAACACCAAGTGGAGAGTCCTACTTTATGCTGATAATAGATGATTTCTCCAGAATGACATGGGTTGCTTTTCTCAAGAATAAATCGGAAGCTCTGGACAAATTCAAAACATTTAAAGCATTAGCAGAAAGTTAGACAGGATGCAAGCCAAAATGCATCAGATCAGAGAGAGGAGGTGAATTCACTGATTATGACTTTGCAGACCTATGCAATGAACATGGCATAAAACAACAATTTACTATTGCAGGGACACCTCAGCAGAATGGAGTAGCAGAGAGACAAAACATATCTTTTCAAAAAATTTCCAGAGCCATGATGCAAGAGAATAATATTGCTCAAACCTTCTGGGTAGAAGCAGTGCACACAACAGTACATATCCTTAATAAAGCTCACTTAAGGCCAAGCAGTGCACACAACAGTACATATCCTTAATAAAGCTCACTTAAGGCCAAGCAGTGACAAGAATCCCTATGAACTATGGCATGGAAAGCCAGCTTCAATCAATCATTTCAGAATCTTTGGAAGCAAGTGTTACATAAAGAATAATGATGAAAATATTGGCAAATTTTATGCAAGAGCAGATGAAGGGATATTTCTAGGATATGCTTCCAAAAGCAAAGGGTACAGGTGCTACAACAAGACCCTTTGGAAGATAGTTGAAAGTATTGATGTGAGATTTGATGAATAACTTCCAAACAATACTAGAGATACAGTCTGCTGCAGTACATCAGACAACAATGAATAAGAAGATCAAAATGATGATGAAATAAGAAAAACATTAGAAGATGCTGGACTGAACTCAAAAACCCCCTCAAGATACACTCAAAAGAACCATCCAGAAGATCAAATCATAGGAGATAAGAATGTAGGAGTGCAAACAAGAAGGAAGCTAACTGAACAGACAGAAGAAGTATACATAGCCATGTTGTCACAAATAGAACCAAAGAGATTTGAAGAAGCCAGCAAGGACAAGTCTTGGGTAAATGCAATGAATGAAGAATTGGACCAAATTGAGAAAAACAATACCTAGGAACTAGTTCCTAGACCTGCTGAGAAAAATGTCATAGGCTCAAAATGGGTATTCAAGAACAAAATGAATGAGAAAGGACAAGTAATCAAGAATAAATCTAGGCTAGTCTGCAAAGGATACTCACAAATAGAAGGACTTCATTATGATGAAACATTTGCCCCTGTAGCCAGAATGGAAGCTATCAAAATGTTCCTGGCATTTGCATGCTACCAAGATTTCAAGGTATATCAAATGGATGTAAAATTTGCTTTTCTTAATGGCAATCTAGAAGAAGAAGTGTACATGGAACAACCAGAAGGTTTCTCATTGACAGATAAAGAAGACTATGTATGCAAACTGAAAAAGGCCCTATATGGACTGAAACAGGCTCCTCGTGCTTGGTACTCAAGACTGGATAAATATTTGCAAAAACAGGGTTTTAAAAGAGGTGGAGTAGACAACAATCTATACATAAAAGCCCATGAAAATTAAATCCTAATTGTTGTTGTATATGTTGATGACATTATGTTTGGAAGCAACAGAGATGAGCTAGCAAAAGGATTTGTAGAAGAGATGAAATCAGAGTTTGAAATGTCCATGATTGGAGAGCTCAGTTTCTATTTAGGACTTCAAATTCAGCAAAGGAGCACAGGTACATTCATCTCACAAGAAAAATACTTAAAGGAAATGCTGAAAAAGTTCAAAATGGAGGAATGTAAACCTGTGTCAACTCCCATGACTACAGGTTGCAAGCTATGTGCTGATGATGGGTCTGCTAATATAGATATAAAACTCTACAGATCCATGATTGTAAGTCTATTGTATCTTACTGCATCAATACCAGACATCATGCTAGCAGTAGGACTAGTGGCTAGATATCAAGAGGCACCTAAACAAAACCATCTTCTGGCAGTAAAAAGAATACTCAGATATCTACAAGGAATAGCACAATATGGAATTTGGTATCCTAAAACCAAATACTTCACTTTATCAGCATACACAGATGCAGATTGGGCCAGCTGTGTGGATGACAGAAAGAGTACAAGTGGAGGTGCATTCTATCTAGGAGAAAATCTAGTGGCATGGTTAAGCAAGAAACAAACATCTATCTCCCTATCTACAGCTGAAGCAGAATATATAGCAGCAGCAGCATGCTGTACACAAGTCATGTGGATGAAGCAAACTCTTCAAGACATGAAGGTAAGCATTGATGAACCTATTTCAATCAAATGTGATAATACAAGTGCTATAAGTATATCTAAAATTCCTGTACTTCACTCAAAAACTAAACATATTCCAATCAAGTATCATTTCCTCTGAGAACAAGTAGCTCAGAAGATAGTAAAGCTGGAATATGTACCAACAAAAGAACAGACAACAGATATGTTTACCACACCTCTTGCTAGAGAACCATTTCAATATTTGAGAGATAAACTAGGGGTAGTATCTTCAGATGCTACTCTCTGATATAAAGAGAAAGCACAATTTTAGGGGGAGAACAAAACGAAAATATCATTTCAGGGGAAGAACAATCAGCAAAGAAAGCATGAATCAGGTCCTAAGGATCGAAGGATTAAGGCAAAAGAACACCAAGTTATTATCCTAGAGTTATCTGCATTATTCAAGCATCAAAAGTCTATGAAGTATCATTATTCTTAACTCTATACAAGTGAAAGAACTGTATCAATTTACAGTGTACATTCAAAATTGATAATCCTCAAAGTGTTCTCTCAACAAGTTTTATACATCACTATGGAGCAGCGTGGTACACAGTTAACAGAAGAGAGCATAAACATAACTCAGAAAGAGAAAACGCAAAAAGCAACCCTTTTCCATTGATGACAAAGGGGGAGGAAGAGCAGGCAAACAGGAAGAGCAAACAACAGGAGAAAGAATAGGCAAATAGAGAAAATGTATTGCCATCAATGCCAAAGGGGGAGACTGTTGGAAATGTTGCCATTGATGGCAAAGGTAGCAGATGCAGAGAGATGTGAACAAGGCAGAGGAAGAAATGTATGACAGAGAGCAGAATTTCATCATGTTGTCTGGGTTAATAGAGAATGAAAAGGTCACCGCCAAGACCTGTACGCACCTGACTCTCAGCGTTATGCATATACAAGGTGATCTGTTGAAAATGCGTTAAGATGTGAAGAAGTACTAACCATACGACAACAGTAGTATATATATGTATATATAAATAATGGAACCATAGTCGACAATATATATATATATATATATATATATATATATATATATAAATAATTGAATGGAGCGGAGTCGAAGGCTATTTTTGTGTCTCCCATGACGGAATGATCCCCCAAAATACATCCCACCGCAGTTGGTTCTGTATGGAAGTACGAGGGGAGCCTCATGAGAATGGAAGGCCACGTAGCATGTAATTAAGTGCCGTGTTTGAAAGAATTAAATCCCCCAAACCCCAGAGACTTAACTCTAAGTTAACGAACACGAAGGACCACACAAACCGACACATTAACCTGAGTCAAGTACTGTACCAAAACCATAAGTGGTTTCGCTGAGGCGGTTTTCCCCTTTCCGCACCACTTTCCGACCATAAGCGGTATTTCCCTGGACGCGAGCGATTCCATACAAGAATCGGCACGTGGCAGAGGAACTGTTTGAAAACCGCTCATTAACTTGCGATTTCGCGCGTTAACGTCAATACCAGGACGTCGAGCGGAAATTCTCAGGACAGTTGATTTGAAAAGGGGACATCCGACGGTGACTATTCGATGAAGATACGCGAAGTTTAATAAAAGTGCGTGGAGGATAAGCGAGGTACGGTGCATAGGTGGGGCTGGTCTGAAGTTTTATTATAAAGTGTGTCCAAAGCATAGAATATTAATATAAAGCCCGAGGTTTAATATCTCATATACGTCGACCGAAGACGTGGAGCTTCTGAAATTTCAACATATGATGTTGATTTGGAGACTCTATTATCCGAAACGGCGATCGTTCCGTGACTTTGCACGAGGCTTGAACAATATTCTGTGGTTAAGCCGCTGGAATTTACTTGTGGCAGAACGGTGGTGCGTGGGTGGCACATGGGGCGGAGCCACCTCTTCGTGGTGGTTACAGGGGCTCCACTTTGTCCGTACGCAGCAGCTGGGTTGAGGCCCTGTAGTTCATCATAGCCGTTGATCGCTTGGTCAACAACGATCGGCCAGTCAACTACGGGGGGTGCCTTCTCATTAACCGTTGAGCGGTTTGACCTCCCGTAATCCGTTGATCTCTGTCAACGTGCTCCCATTTTAACTCCGCGCTGGTTATCCATGCTGCCACCTCCAACTGGTCCGGCAAATGAAATTACATTCCAACAATGAGAAAATGGTTGGACACAAAACTTTGAATGCAATTAAAATGTGGGAGAATATATTTGTTTTGTTAATAAGGCAAAGCATTTCCTGTAAAATGAAACCAAATATTATACAGTTGATGGCATATGGTAAAGATTGGGAGCACTGATATATCCGTGTGACTAAAAAGGGTTTATAAAAACGCAGAGTTATATTTAAGTTTGACTAAAAGACAGCTGTACATACAGCTGTTATATAATTGGAATGAACAAGAAAAATACAGGGATTCAGAAGAGCAGTGAACAGGTGAAATGTACAGATGACAGTAAACAAAGATGATGCAGAACAGTTTCTTAACAACAGTAGAAAAAGACAAAATCCAGTAAGCCAATGTCCAGAAAAGGAGCTGAGTGAAATTGAGTTATATAACTGAAAAGGAGCTGAGTGATATTGAAATGTGAAATTAAGAATGTAAATGTAAAGGATGTAATTATTTTTTATTGTTTGTGATGGAAAGGCAAGTATCCTAAAGAAAAGACAAAATCCCACTATAGCATGAAATTGTGTACATATTATTATGATTTTTAAATTGATTTGGATAAAGAAATGAGGAGGCAGAAGACCAAGGGGTATGACGATTCAGTTCGAATTCCTAGAAGAAAACAAACAGTCATAAAAAATTCTATAAGTAATATCATTTTGAAATTCCAAAAATAGAGTGAGAAGGGAGAAAAAGAGTGAGTAAAAATAATGCAGAAATAAAGCAGTGAAACAGAGAAGAAAGAGGAGCTGAGCAGAGAAGAAGGAGAAGCTAATAGAGAATCTGAGAAGATGCAGAGATGATACAGGGTATATATGAGAATAGATGAATAGCAGAGCAATTGGAACAAGACAGAGCTGATATCCAAGTAAATCAGCAATTGTTTCTCTTTTGAAAGAGTGAGGAAGTTGGAGCTTCCCTATCAAGTTGTAGCTTGATAGATGTCAGTTGTAGCTGACTGAGGTTGGAGTCTCCTGTAGGTTGGTGCCTGTAGAAAATTGATGGGAGTTGAAGCTTCCTTGCAAGTTGTAGCTTGCAGAATTGAGGTAGGATCCTCTTGTAGGTTGGTGCCTACAGAAAATCAGTGGTGAGAGGGAGTTGGAGCTTGCCTTTGCATCACAACAATAATAAGATGTGGTTTTATCCCTTTATGGGTTTCCACCAGGTCCGTGTCTCCGTGGCATGATGTCTATGCCGATGTGTTCATCTGAATTCTGAGCTAATATTTGCTGTCAACATGTGGTATTTATAATTCTGGCTCATAATAAAATCTGTTTGATACTTGCTGCTCACTAATAAAGATTGTTCACATATTAAGTTGATCATGAAGTGAAGGTGTAAATAAGTTTTAAGAGAAAGTTTTAAAAGTCCATGTATGTATTAAACTGATTCAACCCCCCCCTCTCAGTTTAATTAAGGGTTCAAATTTCCTATCCTGGATCCACATGCATCCATCATGAATCAACGTGAGAAATTGTTGTGCAAGCCAGTCCGTGACATTGTAGTGTCCAAAGTGGGGCATCTTGAGTAGATTTAGGAGCCTGGACCCAATTAAACCATGTAACCAGCATTGGGGGACAACTTTGACTCCATCAGAACAGTGAATTGTATCAAGGTATAACTCAGGTGCTCGCTCAGGGAAGGCCTCAAAGGTGGCCAAATCATGATCGTCGAACTTAACTTCATGAAGTCGTCCAAAAGGTTCACCTATGATGGGAGCATCCCCCAGGGTCAGTGACATCTGCAGGTAGGTGATCAAGCCAACGAGGTTCTTTGGTATGCGCGTCGATGTCCTACGTGGTTGAATAAAGGAGGGCAGCTAGTTGATCGGCTCGGTGGGCTGGGCCTCCTCTGGAGCAGCCCTCGGGGATTTCACGTTTCGCGGGGAAGTACAGGGCTTTCCTGCGGCCCATTTTGTAGGTTTCGGAGGCTTTCGTGAGCCCTGTGCTTTTTCTTTTCCTTTTCTTGTATCAAGGCTGGGTGTGGAGAGGACCTCTTTGACTTCAGACTCAACGTCCACCACTTCTTCAGTTTCTTGTTCCATCGAGGTCACTAGCTCCAAGAGTTCGGCAAGGTTCGTGGCCATCATTTTGGCGTGAAATATAAACTCAGGATTGTTACTGTTAGAGGGAGAAGGCTGCTCAAACATGAAAGAGATGCTATAGGCACATAATTTCTTACAACACAATATCGTTCAGGACAACCAGGCTATGTACAAGCTATTCAAGCAATACATAACCCGTGTTTGATCTAGCTCACCTATTTTATAGCTTTAGTGATCTCCCAACGATAGGGTAGACTTTGTGCGAGACTTACCTATTGAACCTTAGATTTACCCTCTCTTTGACAATTTTTCTCACCTCTTTCCATCACTTTCCCATAAGATCATAGACCCCAATCAATGAAAATTTTTATTTTTTGTCTCAACGATACATTTAAATTATTGTCATACTGTATTTTCATGACTTTGCTATTTTGATAAGTTTTTACAAATTAGCTACAAAATGTAGCCTATTCTGCAACTGACTATGCATTCCGTAGCTACACTTGTGGTTGAATAGGTTCCACGAGTCAGTTGGAGGATTGGGCCACATGGGTATTTCTAGAATGATTCCTACATGGATTCTATCCTACTCGCTCAGTCCAGATCCACAGAAAAGTGTGCCTAAAACTCATGGTCAAAGGTGGAGTCAAACTATGTTGTCCAAATACAGTAGGACTCTTGATTTGAGTCCAACGGTCCTATTACAAGTCTAAATTCGAATTAGAAAGAGTCCAACAGTCCTATTGCAAGTCTAATTCGAATTAGCCACCTGTAGCAAGTATATCTCATAATCAATTATGTAATTTCCCTTTAAATATTGGTTGTACAAGACCAAAAAGACAGTTCAGAAAAAGTACAGTACAATTCAGATTTGTAGTGAATACTTTGTTTTTCAAACTCTGTCTTAATGAAGAATTTCAGCTACCATATGTTGGTTTGATTACAGTTTTGAAAATCTAAGGAGTTCACCAACTTGGTAGTAGAGGGCCCCTACTGCCTAAGGAGGTTTTTTATGCTTTCTAGATTAAATTTGCTTCAATTCTGATTAAGTATTTTTTTCTATTCATGCTTAATTTCCAGTTTTAAATAGTTTATATGAAACTGTGTAGATTGGCCTTCCAAAACTTTTTCAAGGAGATTGGTAACTCTGTCTTCAGTATTGGAATAAAAGTTGAAGTGTTGAGAAGCATGGTTGCCTAGTTTATTTCTTTCATTTTTCAAAATAGTTTTCAATTACTGTGTTTAATTAAGCATTGATGAAGTCCATTTTCTCTATTTACCAAATCTTATATTGAATGGCTAAATGATTTATGAGTACAGTGGTTCAATAGATTTCATTTCCTGTTATTTTCTTGCTAAGAATTAAGGGTGTAATTGGTTTATCCAAAAGCCATACCAAGGGGTCACAAGCTTCAGAATTGGATGAGTCTTGATAAGTCAATTATTCACTTAATTAGTTGTAGATAGAAGATCCTCACTTCATTGCAACAAATTGCAACAAAATTATCTTTCAAAAGTCATCCTGATATAGACTAATTTGAATATACTTTGCAAGGATGATTACATGATTAGATTCCATGCAATGTTTGAGTTATTGTAATTCTTTAGTTTAGAAAAATTCAATGATTACTTAGATACATTACCTCAAGGGGGTCACTCTCCACATATTGGGTAGATGGATTAATTAAAGCATATTAGATAAATTTCAATTGCATTTTTTCTGTTTTGGATTTCAGCAAATAAAGTACAAACAGTTGATTTCATCTCATAGGGCTTTGACCCAATCATTGAATGTTGAAACAATCTACAGTACAATAGTTGCCATATTTCCCTGCATTCATTTTCCAAATCTCAATTGAGTCATAGATCCATGGATTAGTTTTACTCACTAATTGAAAGTACTTGCTTTATCTTTTGTCAAGAACCAGGTCTTAGAACTTTTTTATAAAACTTTGGCTTCTTTCATAGAAAATTAACTTAGTTCCATAACACTTCCTTTTCTTCCTTTTTTAATTATATTTATTCTCAATTTTCAAACTAGGATAACACACTAAGGACCAAAAATAAAAAACTCCCAAAACAATAAGAAAAACATCAAAACTAAGAATTAAGGAAAAGGTCACTTAGGCACATATAGTACACTACACCTCGTCAAAGTTACAAGCCCTGGTTGATAATTAATGGAAGCAATTTAGGAACACAAGATTGACTAAACATTTTGGCATCGTTGCTAGGGAAGTGTAACTAGGTAACCTTATTTCTTACACCAAAAAAAAGAAAAGAAAAGAAAAAAAATCACCTACCACACCCACTATATCATGTGGTGCAGTAAGAGCCAGACATCCACATCATTAATTCATATTTTTGCATGTATAAGAAGAGGTGACAAATAAGGTTGAATAAATGGATGGATATGATGACAATGAGGAAGATCTTTTTTGATTTCCCATTCAAGAAACTAATATCAATGTTCAAATTAAGAATATCCATCCATCTGTACTTCCTAACTTCAAAGGTATGAGATCAGAAGACCCAGAAACGTTTCTTTTTGAATTTGAAATAATTTGTAGATCTTATGGCTACTCATTGCACATTCAAAAATTGAATTTGTTTCCGACAACATTGAAGGATAAAGCTCTTAGATGGTTCATGACTTTAGGAAAAAATTCTATAAGGAAATGGGATGATATGAAAAGAGTATTTCTGGAAACATATAAAGATTATTGCATGCACCATGACCTTAGAAATGAAGTCTTTAAGATGAACCAAAAAGAGGATGAAATTCTAGAAGATTTAGTGGAGAGATTTACTAATAATATCGAAAGATCTAAATTTCATAATTTAGGATCAGATGCATAAAAAACTCTCCTCCTAAATGCTATAAAGGATGAATAGATTGATCTTCTTAATCTTTTGGGAAAAGGAGATGTCTACCAATTTCCATTTCAAGAAATTTGTGAACTATGCAAGAACATATCAAGAGCAAAAGAAAAGTGTGTAAGATCCCCTCAACATCCATTTATGGCAAGAGTAAGTAAGTCGGAATCGGGATTGGTAAGTCAAACTGAACCTAACAATTTGCTAAACATTCTTGGTAATTTAAATGAACAAACTGACATTCTAAGAATGCAAAACAAGAAAAAAATTTCTTCATTTTTATTTTGCTCTAAATGTAGAAAGAAACATGCTTTGCATGAATGTCCACTTGATAACATTAAAATGTGAAATTTTTTGCAGGATCACATATTACTGAAGATTTCCCATCATTACTAGGGTTGAAGGAAGTTTACCAGAAGGATAATGGAGAAAATCAAGCATAAGAGCAACTTTTTTATGTAGTTCCAAGAGGACTATGGCAGCCTCATCAACCCAATATGATGCAATATCATTATGCACAATTTCAAGGTTATGGACAAAAATCTCAAGGTAATTGGAAAACACCCTTGCCTTGGAAACCTTGGGAATCTCAATCCCAACCTCAAAACAAACCTTGGAAACCTTGGCCATCTCAATCCGAACCTCAAAATCAATCTTGGCAACAAATTTGGCAAAGGCCCTACAAAGGAAATCCACCATATCCTCAATCTTTCCCTCTCTATCCTTAATACCATCATCAATGTTATCCATAAAATTTACCTCCACCACAACAGCAATATCACGCTCATTTGACCTCAATTCAACCTTTCCCATTATCATCCACACAAGCACCCCAAAGATCCATTCGCACTCCACTACATGCAAACCCATTTCACATCCCCAACAGTAAAACACCTCAATCAACTTACAATTTTGAGTCATTACAAAATGATTCAACAGCTATCATTCAAGAACAACGACCAGAAGAAGAAGATTAACATAAGTTCCAAGAATCATGGATGTCTATTGATAAAGAGAAGTTATTGCAACTAGATATTGAAAAGTCTCATGCATGCCTGTCGCCAGATTCTATGAATGAAGATCACATCTCCGAAGACTTGCATTTCATGATGGAGGAAATACAAGGAAGATAAGATTACATTGAATCTTGGTTTAGGAGAGTCATCGAAACCTAATGCTCAATTCTTTAGTATCTTATGACATCATCTAAATCAAGACAGTTGGTCTGTCATATACGGGTACATATCAAAGAGTATATTTCAAACCCACATATGAGTTTATCTATCATCTTGTTACAGACATGGTTCCATTCGAAGTATTCATATACTTGAATAAGATTTTCTTTTTTGAGTAGAGTAGGACACACACACACACACACACACACATATATAATTAAAGAGAAAAATAAGTCCTATTGTGAAAACGAGATTGCTGGCACGATTAGACATGAGTTTTGCTTGAAAACCAGGAAACTGGCAAGCAAAGTTCATAATAAGTTCTGCAATTTCATGATGGTTTCAGTATTTTATGGTTTTGAAAATCATTTGTGGTTCTATTCTCAAGTTGGATGATGTGGAATTCCTTAAGGTCCACCTTTCAACAGATCTTCTCCCATCGACCTCAACACTTTATCTGGGATCAAGATCAGAGATTACTTGGAGTGCCTTGGATCTTGCATACATCAATGGCAAGCCTCCTCGTTGATAACAATGGGAATACAACAATGTCTCTTGATTGTCAAATTTTTCAGGTGACTCAACTTTGAGACATTCATTCATCCCTGTCAAGATGCACTTAGGTGCCTTGACACTCATTTACATTATCGGTGAGTTGTCTCGGATTGGTTAATGATTTTCATCATTGATCAGAATCCAATGATTTCTTCCCATGCTCGAATTCGACACATTCATTCGCATGGTAAGAATTGTACCATGAATTTTGGCTTCAATAAAGACTAATGGTTTTATGGAATCGACAAAAACTTGCAGCAGTACATTTCATTGGTTTCTTGTAGCAACATGCTCATCTTTTTTTCATTCAACAACAACATGATAGCACCATTACGACATTTTTTTCATTCATTTCATTTTCGAGAAAAATAATAAATTTGGGCCTATTTCAGTCAATATGCATGGTTTCTACTTCAGTAGGAAGTACACAATTCAAATCAGCAGTTCAAACTTAGAGAATTTTTTTTTTGCAAAAAGAATGACAGCTGCGGAAAGTGGCAGTTTCTGCAACTATTGCTGTAGCAGCCTATTTTGTTTTTGCAACTTTTTCTAGAGGTAGTTTTGGCGCAAATATTGCAAGGGATTGGAGCAGAAATAAAAAAATTTGAGCTTCTAGGTTTTCTTCGAATATGATAAATTGAGTATGGCATGGACAGAATTTGAGAAAAAGAAATTTTGAAGGGCATTTCAGATGGGTTTTCAAGGTAGATTTTCATTTTTCATCATTTTTGAAAGAATAGGGAAGATTTCTGTATTTTTGCACAAAAACACCTTTTCTTCGTCAAAATGAAAATTTGAAAGCATGTGGTAGGAGAAAAGGTAAAAATACATAGTTTCCCTTTTGATTCACTCAATTTGGCCTTAAAATGAGTTCGTGGTGTAATTTGTTTTTTTTTTTTGCAACAATGGGCAACATGAAGGGTGAAACATGGTAGAAATGTATTTGATCATAACTTTCAAACCGTGCGTCCGTTGGTCCTGAAATGTTTATGGTAAATGCATTGAGGTAGGGTAAATAAACAAAGAAAATTTTAGTGTCTTTTCTTCAAGAAATTTTCCACTTTGACCTACAGCAATTTCTCATTTTTCGGGAGATCCGTGCAACCATTGGCTGAGATTTTTTGTCAGAAGATGCATAATATAAATGGTAAAAACCTCAGAAAATTTCAGGGAAGTCTGATGTACCATTTGAGAGAAATTGTAAAATTCATTTCATTTTACAATTTCACTTTATCTCACTCCACTTTCACTCCATCTCACTCCACTTTCATTCCATTTCAAAAGTTATATTCCACTTTCATTTCATTTCATTTCACATCCATATTCCATAGCCATACTTCATTTTTTTTTATAGATTGCATGCTGCAGCCACATCTTACTCAGCAGTTTTGACACAATTGTACAACCTATAAACAAATGATGATTACAGGAAATTGAAGGATTCTGTTTTGAAGACCAACATGATAAAATAGTACCTGAGGATCAACATCAAGCAAACAACACACAAAAAGGTTAAGTTCTAAGGTAAAGTGTAAAAATTTCTTTTTAATAGCAAGGTTAAAAACATGAAACATGTATAATATGAACATTCATATGTTCCTTGACAACTCATCATTTGATTTGATTGCAATCTCTATCATACCACATATCAGCCATATCCTCCACATCCCCAATACCATCTCTTGTCAACATTTCTCCTCCACACAGTCCTCAAAATTATACAATTCATAATATTGAAGAAGGCCCCAATAGAAGATCTCCTAGCATAGATCCAGTTCAGCAACAGATATATGATTATGTAGAACCATTGGAGAGAAGAAGTGCCTCAATGAACCCAGAGCAACCCGTCAATCCATAAGAACCTCTAATTGATGCTCTTGAGCAGGATATTTATGAATTAGAGATATTGAATAGGCAGATCAAGCAGGAGAATGAGATTTTTAAGGAACAAAAAAATTTGGACAAGGCAATGCATGATAATACCATTCTGCGGCTAGGACTATGGCATAATAAAAATAGGAAATTGAGGAAGAAGAACAAGTCATTGAATAGAGCAATCAATAACCTTAAGTTCAAACTTCTTATGAAAAGGCCCAAAATGACAGTCACTTCAAAGAAGAACAAAAGAACAAAGTTAGATGTGCGAGTAGAGGTATCAGAGAAAATACAGTAGGGGAAAAAAACTCACATTTTTGGCAAATTGCATGAGGACATTCAATGATTTTGCAGTGGGGGTATGTTGAACCTCAGATTTACCCTCTCTTTCAAAAATTTTCTCACCTCTTTCCATCACTTTCCCATAATATCATAGACCCAAATCAATGAAAAATGTTATGTTTTGTCCCAAGGATACATTTAAATGATTGTCATATTGTGTTTTCATGATTTTTCTATTTTGATAAGTTTTTGCAAATTAGCTACAGAATGCAGCCTGTTCTGCAGGTGACTGTGCATTCCGTAGCTACTCTTGTGGTTGAATAGGTTCCAGGTGTCAGTTGGAGGATTGGGCTACATGGGTGTTTCGAGAATGATGCCTACATGGATTCTACCCTACTCACTCGGTCCAGATCGACAGAAAAGCGTGCCTAAACTCATGGTCAAAGGTGGAGTCAAACTATGTTATCCAAATGTAGTATGACTCTTGATTTGAGTCCACATGTCCTATTACAAGTCTAAATTCGAATTAGCAAGAGTTCAACAGTCCTATTGCAATTCTAATTCGAATTATCCACCTATAGCAAGTATATCTCATAATCAATTATGTAATTTCCCTTTAAATATTGATTGTACAGGACCAAAAAGGCAATTCAGAAAACGTACAGTACAATTTAGACTTTCAGTGAATACTTTATTTTCCAGACTCTGTTTTAATGAAGAAGTTTAGCTACCAGATGCTATTTTGATTACACTTTTGAAAATCTAAGGAGTTCACCAACTTGGTAGTAGACGGCCCCTCCTACCTAAGGAGGTTTTTATGCTTTCTATATTAAATTTGCTTCAATTCTGATTAAGTATTTCTTTATATTCATGCTTAATTTCCAGTTTTCAATAGCTTAGATGCAACTGTGTAGATTGGCCTTCCAAAATGTTTTCAAGGAGATTGTAACTCTGTCTTCAGTATTGGAATAAAAGTTGAAGTGTTGAGAAGCATGGTTGCCTAGTTTATTTCTTTCATTTTTCAAAATAGTTGTCAACTGTTGTGTTTAATTAAGCATTGATGATGTCCATTTTTCCTATTTACTAAATCTTATATTGAATGGCTAAATGATTTATGAGTACAGTGGTTGAATAGATTTCATTTTCTGTTATTTTCTTGCTAAGAATTAAGGGTGTAATTGGTTTATCCAAAAGCCATACCAAGGGGTCACAAGCTTCAGAATCGGATGAGTTTTGATAATTCAATTATTCACATAATTAGTTGTAGATAGAAGATCCTCACTTCATTGCAACAAAACAATCTTTCGAAGGTCATCCTGACAGAGACTAATTTGAGTATAGTTTGCAAGGATGATTACATGATTAGATTCCATGCAGTGTTTGAGTTATTGTAATTCTTTAGTTTATACAAATGAAATGATTGCTTAGATAAATATTGGGTAGATGGAGTAATTAAAGCATCTTCTATAAATTTCAATTACATTTTTCTATTTTGGATTTCAGCAACTAAAGTACAAACAGTTGATTTCATCTCATAGGGCTTTGACCCAATCATTGAATGTTGAAACAATCTACAGTACAATAGTTGCCATATTTCCCTGCTTTCATTTTCCAAATCTCAATAGAGTCATAGATCCATGGATTAGGTTTACTCACTAATTGAAAGTACTTGCTTTATCTTTTGTCAAGAACTACGTCTTAGAACTTGTTTATAAACCTTTGGATTCTTTCATAGAAAATTAACTTAGTTCCATAACACTTCCTTTTATTCCTTTTTAATTATATTTATTCTCACTTTTCAAACTAGGATAACACACTAAGGACCAAAAACACGAAACCCCAAAAACAATAAGAAAGACATCCAAAACAAGAAGTAAGGAAAAGGTCACTTAGGCACATATAGTGCACCACACTTCATCAAAGTTACAAGCCCTGGTTGATAATTAATAGAGGAAATTTAGGAACACTAAATTGAATAAACATTACCATCAAGTAAACAGTAAAAAATCTCTCAAAATCATCGCATTTAAGTGTCGGTCGCCCAACCCATCCAACAATAATTTTCTCTTTTTACCTGATTTGATTGTTTCAACGACTAGTTTTCGTACCCGTGGTGCACTCAATGGACCCCTCCGATCCTAGCACACCGCTGTGATTTGAGCAAACCGCTTGTGTTCCCAGTGCACCAGTTTCATTCTGATGTAATCCCTTCTAGCTAGAATTTTATGGTACCATAGCCCAGCCTTCAAGATCTCTTTTGTCATCGCCTTTCCTGCGCGGTGACCTCCTGTGATGCCTCCATGGGATTCTACTAAGAGAGCATGGTTTGCATGCTTTGGTCCATCTCTGTGCAGTACTCCCTCAACTGCGATAATGGTAAAGTCTACCGCTTGGTTAACCAACTCCTTTTGTCGTACCTAATATTCGGAAAGTGCCATGCCTGTGGTCAAGAACGGAGAGATCTTAGTGAAGCGCGCATCAATGACTTTATTGGCGAACATTTCCATATCAGACAATCCTTTCTTCCAGCTAGTGGGCCCATCACCTGTCACAATTCGGGACAAGTGCTCCTGCTCTGCACTCAACTTTCCTGGTTTCACAATTATTTTAACACCATATTCTTGAAACAGTAGCCACCTGCAAACTCTTCTCCCCAACACAGTCTTATTCCCCAGGTGCTCTAAAACCGAATGATCTGTAATCATCTTACAATTATCTCTTAACATATTGTGTTGATACTCATGTAACATATAGGTCAGGGCCAATCCTTCCCTCTTCATAGTGGCATAACCGTGCTCTGCACCCAGGATTTCCCGATGAGCACATGCGATTGGGTGGTTACTGTCTCTGGTGCCAAGCTACGTACAGGCCTCTTCCAGGGAAATTCCTAAAGTATCCTGATGAAATATCGTTGCCAAATCGGTGGAAGTGAGAATAGGTATAGAGACCATCTTTTTCCTGAGCAGCTCAAAGCTCTTTCAGAATCTGTAACCCCAATTGAGTGAAATATCTTGCTTAAGAAGCATTTTCAAAGGTGCAGTGATTAGTGCATACTCCTGACTGAATTTTCTATAGTAGCCCATATGTCTTATGATTGAGCGCAGCAGCTTCGTAGTCGTAGGCCTTACCTAGTTCACCCATGTGACTGGTTTGATGAGCGTAATGTCGATCTCCTCCCTAACCTTCTGTGTATGACAAGGCCATGTTTTCACTGGCTGCACATCTAAATTGAGAGTGATGTGCCTACCGCCAAAATTCCCCATGATCTCCTTAGGCCCTGAAAATTTGGCTGGACATATGTCTTGATAATCCATGAGTATTTCCACAATATTTTCTACTGTCCCATCATCTCGGTAGTTCCCAATTGTAGCTAGCTTGAATTGTATTGCCATATTCATGTTAGCGCTTCGATGTTTTAGCAGTTTCATGTCATCCACCTTATGTACTGGAGGTACGACAACTATGTGTTCCCCTCCTGACTCTATGATCGAGACCTTGCGCGGATTTGTGTTGCAATTTTCCATGGTGGCCTTATGGAACTTGACATTATCCCACATATTTGTGTCCCATATCGGTCCTTCTCTTACTGCGTCAGGGCTGGATTCATCACTCACAAAGCTATCACTAGTCTGCAGAGCTTCCTCAAGCACCTCTAATCCTTCCGTTAGCCCAAATGTCCCCAAGAATTCATATTTTAAGGTTTTCGATTGGTGGGTGTGCTGATGTAGCTCCGCATTGAGGTACCATGCAGCAGGAATTGGTCCCAAGGCATGAATAAACAAGTGAACCCATTCTTCTACAGTACGATCACACCATTGCTCCATCCAAGCGAAAAAATGTTCGAGTGGATTTCCTGGGATCTAGAATCTCTTGATGTGCACATCGGTCAGAGGTTCAAACCGTAGTACTATCATATCCTGACATTCCTCCCATTCCTGGAATGCCCCCTTATGTGTGTACCACCATTTCATGGGCATTGCACTCATAACTAGGTTAAGAGCCCATAGCGTTCGTTCTCTGGGAACCTCAGCTTCGAAGGTTCGAAAAAATTCCTTTATACTACCAGAGCTATCAAAGCAGGGTAATTCTCGTATCTCGAAAGATATATACTGGAAGTCCCTGGTAATTCGTAGGCAGCGTAGTGTAGAGATTTCCTGTAGTTTGTTTTGCCAATTTTCTAATTCTTCATTGGAGTCGGAGAAGCATTTGTTTCTCTTCTTTAGGAAAGGCTACCGTTGACCATAGGGTTGATCCAGTCTTCATCCTTCGTAGTTATCTCATAGATGTGATCCATCTCTTCGTCCTCTCGTGTTGGCTCAGTATACCTTTCTCCTTCTACAGGGTCTAGTGGTACGATCACTCGTGTTCCCTCTCTTTCAAACACCATGCTTCATTTCTTCAAATTGATAATTCCACCCATATCAATGGCCCAATCCAATCCCAGGAGTGCTGGGTAAGGGTCTACATCTTGTACAATCTGAATGACTCCAAATTCAGCTCGTACCTTGTAATATCCCAAAAGGGAAACATGCAACAGTACTAAACAATATTGCAGAAAATAACGCAGTTCAGCAAAGTAAGAGTAGGAGGCCAATATGGAGCCTCAAAAATGACATTTACATCAGAAAATTAGTTTTATATTGTGTCCCATGAGATGTAAACAGAAATAGAAGACTTTTACATCAAGAAATCCTAAAAAATGAGGTGCTGCAACCATATATTATGACTAAACAAGCTTGATAGCGTTATTTTATTGGCTGAAACAACATTATATTACACTTCATATCTAGAGCAGATATGTGTATACAAATTTAGATCTATATCCGATCTGTACACTAGATAGGCTCCTCTTCAAATTCCCCTTGGGTTTTTCAGCAAAAAGTGAAGTACATGGAGTAGATCTGAGATCTTATGAAACATATCTATAGAATGATTCAGAAATTATGAAGAAAATACAATAGTATTCAGATCAGATATGAATATGACATGGAATAGATTTGAAATCCATGGATCTCCATAGTGAAAGGCAGATCCCCAACACTAGAAATCTCTCCTCCAAAAATGTGCCAAAACACCCTGCAACTGTACACTTGCAAATAACGCAGTACTGGAGTGGAAACTGTGTTGTAGGCTCTAGAACATGTTTGGACGCAAGCCAAGATCTGAAATCAGTGCTCCAATCATCCAATAATCTCTTGCGAATGGGATATAAAACTTTCCCACTGAAATTAGGCACTAGAATGGCCTAGACAACCAAAACCTCAACAGGATCTACGTTGTAGTTGGAAGAAGAGCTTGGCCAAACGCCTGATAGTGGACAAGAAATGAAAAAATCCTCCAAGAGCTACTCAAGGAAAGAGGTGGGATTCCAAATCAAGAACACCCAGTGCTAAACAACACTATTCTCGGCTAAATAGCCAAGAGAATAAGAAATGTCAAAATGGAAAAATTCTTCAGAAATATGATTATCATCAATAACATTTTCATGTTGTCCTCCTCTTCCTTTTATAAGATTGAGAGCTTGCAAAACCCTAAACCATCTCAATGAGATAACTTCTTCACATGTGCCACCTCCAACTAAAACTGTGTTGTGCATTAATGAAGATCACTCCATCTAGACAACACTGTTGATTTGGTCATGGTTGACCCATTTGAAAGATTCAATCCCTTTCACATATAGGGGTGTTTAAGTAAATAGCCCAGATTTATCTTTTTTCACATGTGGCATTGCTTTATTTGTTGTTACAGGAGTTTTATTTTCCTCCTTTACACATTTATTCAATAAATAGAAAAATGAAACAAAATTGAATATTCCCATTAGCTTGGCTAATTGGGAATATTACATACCTTAGCACTGGCAATATCTACTACAATATTTGACAATCTTCCCAATGGTATGATCTTCTATTGATTAGCCATACATAGTTGGATAGTGGACCATTCCAAATTTAGGTTATCCCATTCGTTGCCAAGTCTGTTTAGGTAGTACATTTGCATCTGATCCTAGGTATAGAATTACCTAGTCCATTTCAAAATCACCAATTTGCATAGTTAATCGCATCTCTCAGCCGATGCGTCTCTTCTACTCATAAAGTTTGTGCACATCCTTAATCTCCATGACTGGGTCTTCTTTCCTTTTGCAACCGTCGAGTAGGGCTTGGAGGTTTTCTACAGCTTGTTGATTGCGCCCCAGCTTCATGAATGCCTGCAGGAACGGTTTGACCTCATCTTCAATTCTACTGTTTGGAGCCGATTTTTTGTCCTCAACACAGTCTTGTCGAGCTGCGACAGAGGTCTCCTTCTCCTTCTGCAAGCCCACACCTTCCTATTTATTAGCTTATTTACAGATCAGAGACTCCATTTCAGCTTTTTCTGCTGACCCCCCGGTGGCCATACCGCTGCATGTTATCACATTAATGCTCAACCCTTCTTCACGAGGTTCTACCTTAACCCGTTGTATATTTTGTGTAGGATTCTACTGTTTTTACTACACCTTGGCCATCAGAATCGAGTATTCCTCTATCACATGGTCCAACTATCTGCAATATCTATAGGATTTCTAAGTTGGGTTCGTGTAGTCCCTCACAAAGTGACCTACTTCCTTGCAGTTATAGCAGATCAGTTGGACTCTACCCCTACCTACACTTCCCCCTCGTCCCCATCCCCTACCCCTGGCCAAGGAACCTCATATACCTGCGGGGGATCTAGGTGATGAGGGGTCCAACTATACCCTATATAGGTTTCCCCAGTCGATCATCAGATCATACGCTCGACAGTTCTGTTCGTCATGTCCTATAGACCTACAAAACCTACACGATTGTTGTTTTACTTCTGGGATGTATGCGGCAAGGCGGGGGTAGTGGTTGGTATCATGCAGCTCAAAAACGCAATAGTCATCACACCATAGTGTTGACCCACTTGATCCCGTAGCTTCCCTAGGGTGCAGCGGGCTGGGTCCCCCGGCTTGCATGTAGTCTACAAGCCGCAGACATTTATCTTTGGTGTGGCCATTCACCCTGCATCATATGCACAATCTTTCAGGGCTGGCCTCCATCCCTCACTCCTTGCGTAGATTCTAAATCTCCATGTACATTGCCTCTAGTTGGCCTTGTATCTACTATACTCCTAACTCGGTGTCTTATCCTGGTGCAAATTCTAGTTTCATGGAAACCTCCAAGGCCTTCTCCTGCGTTTCAATGGCCTGATGACCCATAGGTACGCTCAGGTGGGGTAAAAATATATCAATAAACCACTCCGTGTGTTGCCTGTCATCATACTGGAATCCTCCTTCTCTGAACGCTTTCTTTAATCATTGATCTGCTCCCCATACGGACTCAGACGGTCCTTGCTTGAAATATTTCAGGTCGTTTACTATCTAAGAGTAGGACTTAGGTTTCTTGAATTGTTGTTTTAATGCATTCTTGATTTCCTCAATAGTCACATTCACATGTTGGTCAATGTATCCCGTGTACTAATCCAAGGCTCTCCCCTTGAAAGCAAGGGATAGCTATGACTATTTCATCACATCACTTTCTACATTCTGCGCAGTCCATAATGATCCTGCGACAAACCAGAACTAATCCATGTCCTCATCACCCATGCCCTTGAAGGTAGATAGCTTCATGTGTGAGGCCATATTGTATTCTGGTGGGGTTGTAGGTGATTTTTTACCCCTATGAGGGCTCGGAGGTGGCATAGATGGAAATCTATGCATAGCAAAGGTTCTTATTAGACTGTAGACAGATCGATCCCCTTCTTGGTTAGTTTTGTAGTACCTACTACTGCGCATTGTACCTTCGCTCTGGTCGGAGCTCATTCACTTTGTATGGATACAAAAAATTCTTTTTTTCACACAACAGGATCTTAATCAGTAATGGAAAAGTTTTCAAAAACTTACCCCAGAAACCCTTAACGAACCTTCTCTCTGCCTCTGAATAGGATACAAATTGGTCGACTGAAAATTCTGTCACAAACCCTCCTATCACACTATCCACTGAGTGATCTACCATGCGAGTGATGGTGTTATTAGTATTTTCTAACTGTAGGATCCACTCTGGGGTCCACTGCATGACTTGTTCATCTTTTCAGCACTTCTAAAGTCTTGCGAGAAACTCCTAGAGCTCGATCACAATTATTACAAAGAAAATTTTGTAGATCTCCATGAAAATGTACTTATTCTTCCACTCCTCTATGGTCAACTTCTTACTGCAATTTCTGAACCTATTTATCAAACCACTCATCGATTTCTTTTGTCTCAGGTTTCCAATACAACCTTGGCATTACTTGATCCCTCACAAAATTCTCCCGGTCTCGGTAACGGAACCATTTTTTTTCTCGAGGGGTCCTGACCTAGGTTCAAAGGTTAAAGTTTTCCAACAAACCCCTATACTACTGACCCTTTCTATAATGACCTACTTGCGCAGGCCAAAGTCTCACCCGAAGCAGTATGGGAGGGTGCAGGAACCAAGTTTCTGCACCCTGGGAGAGAGCAGGTAAGTCAAGACAGTCCGCAACTATCAGATCTATACAGAAAGAGGGTGTTCGTAGGAGTCTCAATAAATAACCAAAAGACAGTTTATCAGATTTAATTAACAGGTTCACATCCATGTGTGTACTATCAACCATAATCACATAACAACATAATCGCAGCAATTTAACAGTTCATAGATACATGTACCATCAACACAGATAGTTCGCAGATACTAACAGATATATATCTCAAGTTTGCATTAACCATCAAATAACAGATTCGAATATCATCAAATATCCACAATACTTCCACACATATATATCATTACCCAAAATCCTCTTACATTCCCAAATTACCACTTGCGCACACATCCAGGAGGGTCCGCACATAGCAGGACAGAGGATCTTCGTGCACATAGCTAGCAGGAGTCCTAACTGAAATAACCCTACCACAGATCTAACAATTTTTACTCCGAATCAATATCTATTCATTCCTAGCTATGACTCAAAAAGGTTCACCTATTTATAGCAATTTAGCCTACACATCCAATGGTTCGCAAATCGTGGTTTGCGGACTCTTGGTCTACCCTTGACCCATTTACAATGCGTTAGGGGCTTTGACCCACCCCAAAACCCTTGTGTTAGACTAAATAATAAAAAATTATACAAAAATGGACAAATATCATAGCCTTTGGGAGACGCTACTCCAACAAGACCTAGTCCTTCTGTATGATCAAGAATTTGATAAGTTAGGGTCTACGAATTTTGAGCCAATCCCACTAAGCCTGTACATAGTGAAACGTGTCCCTTTTAAATCGGCCTATGATCTTATTAATTTTGATGGAGCTCCATTAGAACGACCTAGAAATGGTTTATACAGAAAAAAAAAATAGTACGTTTAACCATTTTTTCATATTCACTGTGTATGTATTTTCTATAGGTGTGTTCAGTGTTTTCCATTTGTAATTTCCTACCATATTTGTTAATATTGCTTTGCATTTGGTTTTCAAATGTTAGAATCTATTCAACCATATGTTGGTTACGTCGATGACACTAGTCAAGTTATTCAAACCTTTCTTCCGCGGTGTGGGATATTTATGCCCCGAGTGGTGAGTTAATTAGATTACAAGTGATCTGTATTGGTCGCTCTACCAATAGCACCCCTGAGTATAGCACAGGTGATCCAACTATTGTCTAATATTTTTTTTCATTGTATCTATCGTATAGTAGTTAGACTCGACTCAAAACTTGTAGTACTACACTTGTTTAATGTCTATTCAGTAAGAAGTCCAACTATGCTTTGTATGTTTTCAAGGGTTCACCTTCCTCAAATAAAATTTCATTATATCCATTATCAACACATTCCTAAAATTCTAAACAAACTAACAAATTCATTGGAAAATAATCTTTTAGACAAAAATTTGTGACACATGTAAGGTAAAATTTAATGCAGATCACATACATTGGACAAGAAAATAGAGAAAACCTGAAACACTAAAATAGATATAGTTGTATATATAACACTATGGTTTTTACAAAAACTTGTTTATGAGACACATATGGTCACATGGCCTATCATATGAAAAATACTTGTAGTCAAAATATGGCTCTATGGAGTCCCAATTGACTAATCCTCAGGGTTCCCATAATAATAGACAACGACACAAGCTAATTTGCACATTAGCTAACTATTGCGCTCGGTAACCCAAATTGTGTAGCGTTGCAATCTCATAGGGATCTGATTGACCCAATTCCCCAGTATTCTTTGGATTAATCCCTTGAAAATATCCTTGAACACTACAAGAGTATGAACTCTGTTATGGTCTTGCAACTCCTCATGTTCCCTTGCAGCAACCTATGCTCCAAACTATGCATGTAGTGGTTCTTCAGGGAGCTGAAGATAGATTGAACCCATTAAATGAACGAGTCTGATATCTGCATGTAAAATCAATTGTTAGTCTTGGATACATGAAAAAGTAACAAAAAAATTGTAAATAAAAAATAAAATAAAAAAACATTCAAAATTATTTTGTTTTACCTATGGCATCCCATTGCCTGCCCTCAGGAAACATGAGCTCTGGTTCCCCACAAAAATCCATCGAGGAAGACGGGTAGTTTTCAATCATAATGAGCTACATACATAGCCATCAGAAGAAGACAGGTTTGAAACTCATGGGATAAGGACCTGTACATTTGGACATGAATCTACCCAGCGCCTCATTCGTGGAGCTTTGGTATCTGGAAGCTAGAGTGAAATATGTTGAGAAAAAAGTAATGGAATCCTTTCCAAGGGAAATGAATTCAAGAAAAAACCATACCCAAATTTCTTCAGCCTTCCATCCCTTTCCTTAGTAAGTTGTTCCTTCATGTTTGATAACAACCCCTCGCTCCAATTGAACACTATTGGTCATATGCTTTCTAATGTATATTTATTTTAGAACCTTTTAGCCAAATGGAAGGGAGCAATACACACCAATATAACTATGATAAATAGGATTGTCCTAAGAGGAAATAGACCACATGGTTGAGAAGAAAATCTGGGTTACACTTTCGTGAGAAACATGCCTGAAAATTTCACTCTCCCAAAAGTTGAGTCAAACTTCCTAATAATTTGGTTGAACTTTTCCACCATTTTTCAAAGTTATTTCGTTGTTTACGTTGATGGAAACAGTAACCAGATTTTTGGCCAGAGGTAGAAAAATTGACATTAAAATTTCAGCCAAACTAATAGTTCGACCAAACTTTTTCTTATAAATATAGCGACCCTCAAACCACAAAAATGTTTTGTGGAATTTCAATTTCAGATGACCTTGTTTTAGTGTTGCATGACCATTGGAGAGCTGGTAGGTGAGTATTTTTGGCTTGTTTTTCAATTTTTATGTTTATTGGCTTCTTTATCTATGCCGATTTAGTTATTTTGGGAGTGTTTGCAGTGTTTTTGCAGGATTCTTGGGGCCCTCATCTCCTCGTCTACTTGTCCTAATATGATCATCCTCTTCTGCTCTACATCATCAGATTTATCGTTCTCTTATCCTGATATCCTCATCTCAGTTCCAACTAAGTCTACCGAATAACGCTCTTCCTGCTCAAAAACCACAATAAAAAATTTGCAAGACTATGAAATAGTTAATAAACTTGAGCTTGATTACAAAATATTTCAAATTTTAGAATAGTTCGATTGAAAATAATGCTACAAAATATTTCATAATTTTCTATAGGGGTATGTTTTGTATGTATATTTTAGATGTTTGTAATCTTTTAGAATCTAAGGACAAAAAAAAATTGTAAATATTTATCAGCACATAAAAAATTACATCCCTTTGCAAGTTAAACTAAATGATGTTGTGATTTTTTCCTAAATTCATTGCAAATATATATATATTTTACCTTAAAATCCACTTCCTGTAAGTTTGACACACCCTCAAAAGAATCATCATTATGACCAAATTTGTAATGTATACATGCAACCAACTTCCACTTTGACAACCAGCGAAGACCATCACTATCCGTAGTCCTTATTAATATTAGATATTTACTAAATTTTTCCTCAGTTCGGTCCTTTACTATGGCACCCTGAAGATTCTTTGTTACTATGTATTTTTCTTTGATTCAATATTCAATATTGGATTAAAACCCTACAGAAATCCTCATGGTGTCATTGCTCGAAGAAAAATTCAATTTAATATAATTAATTGCACATGTTTGAATTTCAAAGTTTTGAAATAGTTCGATTGAAAGTAATACTGTAAAATATTTTAGAATTTGTAGAAATCCTCTCTCCCCAGCTAGTTTTACTCCTCCCAGGACTCAACCAAGCCAAGTCTATTATGTCGTGGTTGTTCGAAGATGATGAACTCTTCACAAACTTGTGTGTCACATAAATTTATTGAGATGGGTAGAGCCTCCTTTGACCAACTCCCTATAATGACATTATTTCATAGATTCGTAACATTGACAAGAATATTGATAGATTTAAGCCAAGAATATTAATATCATGAGTGGCCTTCTATCCACAGAGAAGCTAATGAGTAATATTATTCTAATAGTGTACGCTTCTTCCATGTGGAAATTAACAAGAAGGAATTTCCTCATACTTTTAAAAATAATAAAATAATACCCCATCGCAAATGTCTCTCTGAGATGATGACTTAATCTCTGGAAAGAATATCTATGTATTCACCGAATTCGTTTGTTAACTCCTAATGATACATTTATGTGGGAGAGAAATTTAGGACGAGAGGTGAATATATGCATTTCTAAGGGAAGGAGGCTCACTCTTTGAGTATAAACTATCATGTAACGTTGTTTGATAATATGCCCCATTATGGGGTATTGATTTCCTCATACTTTTGGCAATAATCAAAGATATGAAGAGAAAACCCCTTTACAAACATGTTTCTTAGAAGAAGAAAACTTTATCTCTTAAAACAATAACCCTTTATTCACATGCCCATTTTGCTATTGTTTTCAATTGATAACATTATATTGAATATAAATTTAGGAAATGAGATAAGTCTCCATTGTTATAGAGGAAGATAACTCAGTTTTTTAGGAGAACAATCTTCATCAAGGTAAATTACCTGCACCGTTTTCATGTTCTGAATGTATTTGTTTGAGAGGTTTCTACATGTTGATGTTATGGCCTTTTAAATAAATATGCATTTATTTTGTTGAATCTTATACCACTCAGAGTATTTTGTTTCTTTCATTTTATTTGTTCAGTAGGTACCTCTGCTCCATTTATTCCCTCTTGTGATATGATTTATTTTTTTATGACATTTTATGTTATCATTGTCATGGCATGCATGCTATAATGTGCCTTTTTCATTACGGTAAATTACCTACATCATTTGCATGTTCTGAATGTATTTGTTTGCAGGACTTCCGCATGTTGATGATATGGCCTTCTAAATTAATATTTATTTATTTTGTGGAATATAATATCACTCAAAGTATTTGTTTTCTTTCATTTTTTGTGTTCAGTAGGTATCTTTTCTCCATTTATTCCCTCTTGTGATATGCTTTCTTTTTTTTGTAACATTTGATATTATAAGGTGGATTTTTCTTTAAGGTAAATTACTTGCACAATTTGCATAATTTGAATGTATTTGTTTACAAGAGTTCTGCATGTTGATGATATGGCATTTTAAATAATTATTTATTCAATTTCTAGAATCCTATATTTCTTAGAGCATTTGTTTTCTTTTATCTTTTGTGTTCAGGGATGAATGTTCTTGTGTAACTACATTCTCTTCTTTTCTTGGGTACAAATTCCAAGCAATAGGTTTTCTGTCAAAATTTTTCTTGCATTTTTTGAACTTCCAAAAGTTCTCTTCTTGTTGAAGGAGATTTAATAATATTTATCATTTCATTGGATATATAGACGAAACAAGAAACTCTTCTAAAGTATTTACGAGCATGTATTCTTAAGATCCTTGATACTGCTAGGAATGTCTTACAAAACCTTCAACAAGATGAAGTTTGCATACCCTACTTAAGTGTGTTCATACTGCTGCAATAGACTTATACGACAGAGACGTTATTTGGGTTTCTTTTTCGATGTTCAATATTCAAGAGATTGAACATCGATCTCACCACAAAAATGTTCTTTAGGTTTGATTTTTTACCTTTATTTCTTTTAAACTTTATAAATAGATCGAATTCCACTAATGTGATTGGTTATTCTACTTATACAACTGCTTCATACATTAGTGCACTGGAATGTGCTCCAAATATTGCACATTTATTGTCATGGTCCTTGACATACTTATATTAAAGATAAGACTGCTTTGCATATCTACATTTACATGCTTCATACGTGATCAATAAAATATTTTTGTCCTTCATTTCATCCTTCATTTCTTAAGTATCTAATCATATTTCTTTCATTACATCTATTAGTATTTATATCTTTGATGATTCTTTAATATATGATGTTGCTATTTGTTACTATACTAAATTCTTGCCTATATGTACATTGAATGAATTTCCTTCATGTATTATATCCAGTCGCATACAAGTGTGTTCATTTATGCACTGAACAATCCCTTATTTATTGAAAGAAATAACACATACTTAGATTTGAATTGTATAATCCCCTATTTAGGAAAAGAAAAAACACATCGCTATATTTGAATGGTATAATCCCCTATTTAGGAAAATAAAGATCACATACCTAGATTTCAATTGTATAGGGAAGAGACAATAAAAAAACTAGCTCCTCTTAGCACAATACACCTTCCATAAAAAAATATAACAAAAATTTGAACTTAAATGGGAAATAAATGTGCTTATTTTACTATGATAATAGATTCCATCTAGAGTGTTGTTATGGCTTCATATCTTATGACTCCATATCTTAGCACCCGTGGATTACTTGCACAACAATATTAAGTTTACATCATCAAAGTCCATGCAATAATTAGGTTCATGTATGATTATCATTAGTCATGAAATTTTTTTAGATCACAATGGTGGGTAACATGTGACTCTTTCTTGGGGACAAGTGCTCACTATGGGATTGATTTAGAATCCTATAGTCTCATCATGAAATGAGGTGATTTAAATTTAAGTTTTTCGTCCAATGTAACCACCTCAAAATTGTATCTAAATTATGGCACATACCCTTATTCTTCATCATCATGGAGAAAAAATAAACATAAAATATTGGATACATGTAGATTGCGACCTTTTTCGATGTTATATCGCAAGGAAATTTGAGAACTTGCTAGTAAAATAAATGACAACCCTATCCAAGAGCTTGCTAGTAAAAACCAAATTCTATTCTTTGATTATTTGGGCCACCATAAAATTTCTATATATCTAATTTTGAACAACATTGTTGCAATGAATATATCCATGAACCTTTATTCCAACCTCTAGTTACATTTTCATTTTAGGATAAATATAAGATCTATTAGTAGGTAGTGAATTTATGGTCAAAATGTTTTCTATATATTCTCCTTTTAGCTTAACACCTCACCCCTTAAAGAATTTCTATCTGCAAAATCATTTGAATTACCAATTTCTACCTCCAACAACAAATTCATTACTAGTCTATAGCCATCATTGAATAATTGATCAAAATCCATTAATCTAGTTTCGTTTCCATGTGGATCATAGCTACCAAAGAAGAGAGAATCCTTAAAATAAACCACCTATGATTTGGGATGACTACATGTCAGCTACAATTCAACAAATTCAACATGTTATCTATCTTTAGTTGAAGATATTGTTAGGTCCCTATATTACTAGTATAGTCCCTTATTGTTGTTAGTGTAACCCCCTTATTGTTATTGTTGTACCCCTGTAACCCCCATATTGTTATTATTGCGCCCTTAAATTATTATTGTTAGGTCGGCTAGGATTACATTGTGGCCCCACTAGGATTACATTGTGGCCCCATGGACTCCTATATATAGAAAGGAGGTTTTGTCATTTGTATCATCCAAGAATTGTTCATTCCTGTAATGTATTCGAGGTTTCCCCTTCGAAGTGGCTTATTTATAAGTCGTTTATATCTCTTTTCTTCTATTTTTGGAGCTGGTTTCACAACATTTGGTATCAGGGGTTTGGATTGTAGGGTTTCGCTGCTCCAAATAGGTCATTGTGGTATTTTCAATATAACTTTTTTTCTATGAAGGTTCAGAAGCTGAAATTTTTAGAGTACGATGCTGAAATATTGAGGAACATCATTGCAAAATTTTAGATCTTAGTTCACAACATTTTTAGAGATATGATCTGTGGAAGTTAGGTATTTTGTAGGCTCTTGAATTTCATCTCAAAGAGGTGATCGTGGGAACATATTCATAACTCTCTCTCTGAGAATCGAATTGGAATGTTGTAAAAAGTGGCTGCAAGTACATAGATTGTAGTTTCTGGTAGATCAATTTCAGAGCCGAAGGAGGAAACAATGACATGTGGCAAGTCGTACAATTTTTCTCTATTGGACTAGTCCATAATTAGGTCATTGTGGGAGATTGGAAAAAAATTTGACTTGAAGAATCCAAATCATGTCAAACCTATGGCATTAGAAAGAGGATTCAGAGGGCTACCTCAGGGTCAAATTTCAGATATTGAAGATTCGAAATCACAAATATAATTCAGTTTCAATATCGAGCTCCTTAAAAGCAAGAAAAAGGTGTGTTTTTTTTCTTTTTCGAATTACATAAGTCTTGTGTTAAAAATCAGTTTGAAGTGATTCCAAGGGTCTATTGAGCATATATTTCAGTATTGGGTTATGAAATTCCTCCTAAAAAGAATTCAACACCCATTAAGCCCTAAAACTAATCTACTATGACTCATGAAGATGAAGAATTGCAACATGATCTATCAAAATTACAAGAGCAAGTGCGCCAAATTTTTCTCTCACAAAGAGCAGCAAAAAATGAAATGGAAGTTTTGAAGAAAGGCGTGGAAGCGAATATGGATGGTTTGAAGAATAATATGGATGGTTTGAAGTAAGGCGTGGAAGCTAAGATGGAGGACATGGAAGAAAAAATGAAAGACAACATGGAAAACATGAAGAATGATCTAAAAGAAAACATGGAAGGTTTGACAAAGTTGATACAAGAAATGATTCCTAATGGTGAAAATATAGTAGAGGAAACTCATGATGAGAACAAAACACATGTTAATCGTGATTTCATAAACTCTAATGTTGGATTGAAGAACCACCATATTCCAAATATGGATATGAGGAAGTTTGATGGCAAGGATCCCGTAACATGGATACTAAAAATGGAGAAATATTTTGATCTCAATAATGTGCAAAGCACACAAAAGGTACACATTACAACTTTACATTTAGAACAAAATACATTTGCATGGTATCGATGACTTTTCTCCCATAAAAATATTGTCACTTGGTCATTTTTTTTCGGAGGAAATGATAGTGCATTATGAGGATACAAAGAGCAATACCTTGTTTAGCCAATTCATAAATTTAAAACAAAAGGGTTTAGTGGTGGAGCATATTGAGGACTTTCAAAAATTTAATATAAGGGTAATTGATGTTCCAGAGGAACACATGATTGATGTCTTCGTAGGGACTTTAAAGGATAACATCCAACATGAAGTTTGCGTATGGGAACCTGATTCATTGGAGAAGGCATTTAGGTTAGCAAGAAAAATTGAATGTAAAATTATGGCGACAAGGAAGCCTACCACTCACATATACAAATATGGAAGTGTTGCTACTCCTAGACTTCCACAACCTACAAGGTTGACACCACAAAAATGGGAAGAAAAAAGAGCAAAAGGGCTTTGCTACAATTGTGATATCAAATACACTAAAGGTCATAAGTGCGCTGAGAAGAAATTATTTTACATAGATTGTGAAGAGGAGGAAGAAAATGAAGAAGAAAATTCAAAAGTAGAGGATATACACCATGAAGAAACCCTAGAAGAAGAATAAATGAGTCCGACCATATCATGTAATGAATTGGAAGGAATTACCACTTCTCAAACTCTCAAGGTAGAAGGAAATATCAAGAAGAAAAAGGTAATAGTGTTGATTGATTCAGGTAGTGCCCATAATTTTATTCATTGTAAGGTAGCCAAGGAATTGAATTGTTTCCTATACCTAGCACCAGAATGTCAAGTGATGGTTGCAAATGGAGGAACTATAAATTTCTCTAGAAAATGCCATAATATCAAGCTAGCCATGTGGGAATATGTATTGAATAGTCCAATGCTTTCCATCCCAATGGGAGGTGCTGATGTTAGACTAGGAGTACAATGGTTACAATATTTGGGTACAGTAGCTTTTAATTTTCAAGAAATTTTCTTGAAATTTTTTTTAGAAGGAAAGGAAATCCAATTACGGGGTATCTCAGGGAAGCCAGAAAAGATAATAAACTCTAATGTCATGACAAAGATTCTTAATAAAGAACAATGGGGCGTAATTGCACAATTATGCTCACTAGAAGTTCCAACATCAAAATCATCTATTCCTCCAGATCTCCAAAAATTCTTGGACAATCATTCCAAGGTGTTTGATACTCCCAAAGGACTCCCACCTATTCGTGATTATGATCATGCTATTCATTTGATTCAAGGAATTCTTCCTCCAAACATCAGGCCTTACAGATATCCTTATGTCCAAAAGAGTGAAATTGAACATATGATTGCAGAAATGTTAGAGGCTAGTATAATTCAACCTAGTCAAAGTTCTTTCTCTGCTCCAGTAGTATTGGTGCACAAGTAAGATGGGTCATGGTGCATGTGTCCAGATTATAGGGAGCTCAATAAGCTCACTATTAAAGGTAAATTTCCCATTCCTGTGATTCATGAATTATTGGATGAATTGCATCGATAAATTTATTTTACCAAGTTGGATCTTCATTCAGGATATCATCAAATTAGAATGAAGACTGAAGATATTCCAAAAACAACATTTCTAACTCATGAGGGTCATTATGAATTTTTGGTCATACATTTTGGCCTTACCAATGCACCTTCTACATTTCAAGGGTTGATAAATTCCATTTTCAAACCCTTCCTTAGAAAATTTGTGCTAGTAAATTCTGATGATATACTAATCTACAACAGGTCTTGGAAGGACCATGTTCAACATGTTGATAGGGTGCGCAAACTATTGGAGGAGAAACAATTATATTCAAAAACATCCAAATGTTTCTTTGGAGTACAACAGGTGGAATATCTGGGTCATATTGTATCTCACGAGGGTGTTAAAGTAGACCCTAACAAAATTAAATCCATTAAGAAATGGAAACTCCCCACAACCATAAAGCAGTTACACAGATTTATCGGGTTAAAAGGGTATTATCGCAAGTTTGTTAAGAATTATGGGAGAATAGTAGCACCTATAACAACATTATTGAATAAAGATGCATTTTCATGGACTCTTGAAGCAACTAAGACCTTTGAACATCTTAAAGAGGAAATGTGCCTAGCACGAGTCTTAGCTACACCAGACTTCACAAAAATCTTTATTGTGGAATGTGATGCCTCAGGAAATGGAATTGGTGCTATTTTAGTGCAAGAAGGAAGACCCATTTCTTTTGAAATTCGTTCAATCAAAGAAAAGTATTTACAAAAGGCTATTTATGAGAAGGAAATGTTGGCAATACTACTTGCACTTAAGAAATGGAGACCTTACCTAATGGGAAGACACTTCAAGTTAAAAAATGATCATGATAGTCTTAAACACTTTTTGGAATAAAAACTATCTTCAAAAGAGCAACAAAAATGGGTCACAAAGATGTTGGGTTATGACTTTGAAATTGTCTACAAAAAAGGGAAGCTAAGTATTGTTGCATATGCACTCTCAAGAAAGGATGAAGAGGTGGAAGCATTGCTTGGTGCCATTTCAATTATCCAACCAGATTGGATAATTGAAGCAAGGGATGAATGGAAGAAGGACGAAGAAGTGTGGACTCTCATTCAAAAGTTGTAGCAAGATCCTAGTACATTTGATACATTTAGTTGGAAAAATGGTTCCTTATGGTACAAATATTGCTTCTATATTTGCAAGAATTCCAAACTAAAACAAAAGATTATTTTGGAATTGCACACTTCTCCTTTAAGAGGACACTCGGGATTTTTAAAAACTTACGACTGGGTGAAGAATGAATTTTTTTGGGATAGCCTTAAATCTGATATTTGAAAGTTTGTGGTGGAATGTTTAGTTTGCCAGCAAAATAAAGCTGAGACAATTAAGACCCTGGGTATTCTACAACCTTTTGTCCATTCCAAGTAAACGTTGAGTGGAGATTTCAATGGATTTTATCACAAGTTTACCTAAGTCCGAAGGAAGGAGTGTCATCATGGTTGTAGTTGATATAATTACCAAGTATGCACACTTTTGTGCATTATCTCATCCATTGAAAGCGAGTACAGCTGCTATTGCATTTATGGAAACAATTCAAAAGCTACATGGAAACCTGGAGATTATTGTAAGTGACAGAGATCCCACTTTTACAGGAAATTTTTGGACGGAATTATTTTCTTGTTTGGGTACTCAAGTAGCTCATAGCTCATATTATCATCCCCAATTCGATGGTCAAGCAGAGATAGTGAATAAATGTTTGGAAGGATATCTTTTTTTTTTTGTATCTGATAAGCAAGCACAATGGGTCAAGTGGTTACCTCTCGCTGAATGGTGGTATAACACGTCCTTCCATACTGCAGAAAAAATGACCCCATTTATGGCACTTTATGGATATCATCCACCATCCATCACATTTTATTTAAGGGAAAATGCTAGGGTTCAAGCAGTGGAGGATCACATTGAGAATAAACAAGAAGTTATCCAAATCTTAAAGGATAACCTAAATTTGGCACAAAATCGAATTAAACAACAGGAAGATCAACATCGCAGTGAGAGAGGTTTTGATGTGGGAGACTGGGTATTTTGATGGCTACAACCATACAAACAAATGTCCCTTAAGCAAGCTAAGAAGGATAATAAATTATCGCCAAAGTAATATGGTCCTTACAAGGTTTTGCAAAACATTGGTACTATGGCATACAAATTGAAGCTTCCTGCTTCTTCATAAGTCCATCTAGCTTTCCATGTTTCATGCTTAAAAAAGGTTATAGGGGACAAACTTCCAGTTCAAAAAATATTTTCAGAACTTTATGAGGAAGGAAAAACGATATTGGAACCTAAAGCAGTCACGAAAACAAGAACTCAACAGCTACGAAATTGATCAATTTCAGAGCAACTCATCAAATTGAAGAACTTACCCACTAAATATTCTACATGGGAGGATGAGAATTTTATACAAAATCACTCGGAGCTAGTCAAGCATTGAGGACAACACTTTTTTGAAGGAGAGGACCATGTTAGGTACCTATATTACTAGTATAGTCCCTTATTGTTGTTAGTGTAACCCCCTTATTGTTATTGTTGTACCCCTGTAACCACCATATTGTTATTATTATGCCCTTAAATTATTACTATTAGGTCAGCTAGGATTACATTGTGGCCCCATGGACTCCTACATATAGAAAGGAGGTGTTGTCATTTGTATGATCCAAGAGTTGTTCATTCATGTAATGTATTGGAGGTTGCCCCATCGAAGTGGCTTATTCCTAAGGCATTTATATTTGTTTTCTTCTATTTTTGGAGTAAGTTTCACAATAGATATCCCTAACCTTTTTGGTTTTCATGTCACTATTTTGTTTGGATAGAAAGCATGAGAATATTTTCTAAAATGAAGATGAGTTTAAACCACACAAGCACTCTACATATGAATATCGGTTTACCACACAAGAACTCTACATATTCATTTGAAGAATGCTTAAATCCTTAATAATATAATCCAAAAAATTTTGATTAGCTTCCTTGTCATTGCAACCACAATATTCAATAATATTGTGGGATTCGACTTGTTGCAGATATATGGCAATTATTTACTTCAAGATATCCCTCATCTTCTTGGTTTTCAGGTCACTATTTTTTTTGGATAGAAAGTATGGGAATATCGTAATGGGTTTACCCACAAACACTACATATTCATTTGAGATATATTTCTATCCTAAATAATCTCTTCCAAATTTAATTTTTGATTACATCCCATATACCTCGAAAATTAATTTTCAATTACACTTCATACACCTCATAGACATCCATTATCACATCACCAATAATAATGGATAGGATGTGTCATTAGTCATTTTCATTGGCAGTAAAATATTATGAAACTTTTAGCTAAATGGAGGGATGGTCCTAGTGTTTTTGGAAACCATGTATGTCATTTCTCCAATAGACTTAGGAATTTGCAATAAATAAATTTAATATTTTATTGAATTTGTTTTTTCATGGATCAGAAATCCCACTAAACATGTCTAAAAAATGGACATTATGCATATGTGGTTGTTGTTATCCCAATATAGGGCAAACATCGATTGCATATGTGCTATGGAATATTGCGATGAACAAATTCCTCCAATTCAAAATGAATATACCTGGAATAACAAAAAACAATGCAGCACATTATATTGGATTTCTACAAGGCTTGGGAAAAACTAAGGAGTATGGATCCAATGGAACTATTTTTTTCACCAATTCTAAACCTGTGTGCAACTAGATAAAAGGCGTGTACCAAGTTAAGAAGGAGGGGTTAAAACTATTAGCCACCTATAAAATTTGTCATATCAAATGGTGGCTAAATCATTTTTGAGCCTTCAAGAAACAAGTTTTATTACTAAAAATGTTATCTCTTGAAGACTCATGAAGACATCATGCCATTTTTTTAATATTCACTGTTGTTTCCCTTTTAAACTCAGAAATGTTGATGTTCTCATGAAGAAAAGACTGCTGCAAAAATCCCTTTTCCCCCCATTTTTCCCTTCCTTCCTCTTCAAATTAACCTTCTTTTTTACCTTTTTATTCCCCATGGATTTCCTCTATTTTCCCTTTTTTCCTTTCTTCCTTTCATAAAACTCCTTTTTACAAGGTTTGAAACTCACTTTTGAACCTTACCGAAACCCCCAAATCCATCAAAAACCTTGAAAAATTTCATAAAAAATAAGTTTTTTTCACTATGGGCTTAAGTCCCTTTGGGCTAAGTCTTAACCACTTCCCCACATGTGCCCACACCATAGAACCAGGTGCTAGACCCATAAAGTGCTTATCGCAATCGATATTTTCCATCGAGCACAAGTCTTTTTGTTTTATGAAAGTTTGATGCCGATTGGCCCTTTGTGTGTAACACTATGGTCCCTTGATCCCTTTCATAAACCCAAGAGCCCGCGATCGGGTGCTTAAATGTTCATATAAACCTTTCCGATGCATAATTCTCTTTGCATTTTGAAAAAACCAATTTCTCCTATCTTATAAAGGGTTACACTGATCATTGGTTAAACCCTTTCCCACCGTTGATTTTTAAACCAATCAACGGCCAACACTGTATCGCATTGGAGATTTCCATTGGCGCATTGTAATATTTTATTGCTCCCTCTCCGATTGTCCACTGCTCTGATTCATTCTCCACCATCCATCTAATCTACAAATCGACGGCCCACAGTCAATCGCTTTGGCACTCCCATGAACATTGCCTCGCCGATCGCAAAGCTCCGATTGCATCTGGGTCGTCCACATGTCCAGATCGGACGGTCCACATCTTTCCCCCCGACTTTGGTTTAAAATCATATACCCTGCTATGTAATGTTTTTAAACCAATCTTAGCCATTGATCTCTGCAAATCAATGACTCATATTAATCCTTCCTCCGCTTTGTATATTGTTCCATTTTGACCCAGATCAAATCTCCACCGTTGATCTGTTTCATCCAACGGCTCATAATGAGCGCGACAGGCCCGACTCCTGTGGGTCTTGCCTCCCTCCATATCTGATCTCAGCCATCCAATATTCGATCAAACATCTCAGATTAAAACCACCATTGCTGCTTCTTCCCACGCATCTTGCCGATTTCGCGCTCATTCCCCACCGTTCGATCGGAGGCCCCAGATCTAACGGTCGACGCGCGTTTTTGCGTAACTTTATGCTCGACCGTTAATCCCCAAAAATAATGCGATATAAGTTTTTTTCTAATGCCACGTGTTGGGTGGGAACTCATGTTGCATTTGAAAAATAAATACCACCTAGCCACCCTTTCGTCGCGTTAAACCCATGTTTTTCTCCTATGAAACCACTTTTTCCCCTTTTCCACCGCATTTCTTTGCATTCGCTTCCCGCCTTTGATCTCTGCAGATCAACAGCTCAGATTCAATATCATGTTCGAACTATCGCCCTCTGCCTTCACCAAAGGGCCTTCATAGATCAATCTTGACCATTGATCTTCGTGGGCCAAGCTAATCCGACGGCCTACGATCATTTCAGAAACCCCAAATTCCATTAACACTTTTTCAATTCTGATTAAAATTTTTACCCTTTATGCTTATATTTTCCGCTCTTTTATGATACATGTGACCCCTTCACATTGTATTTCCCTGATTGGTCTTGGCTGTCGATCAAAGCAGATCTACCGCCCGGACTTAATCCTTTGCGCCATTCTTCTAACCACCTTCTATCTGACCCCCATAAGTGAATATCCACTGTTGGATGCTTTCATCCAATGGATGCAACTTAATATGCAACCTCTCATGCAGTCCAACACAAAAATATGTAGGTTTTTATTAATGTTTTTGTTGTTTATGCAAGTATTAAAGTTTTTTAAAATAATTTTAAAATAGAATAAAAGTTGAGGATGACGATCCTCCGGGCTTTCATTTTTTGAAGAGGATTACTACGAAGGGTTGACATGTTTCATCAGTGTATCATGAGCACTGATGCCATATGAACCTCCTATCGCACCTGCACATCAACAAGACACAACAATGCATAATTGAATCAAAGAGTATGAGTGTTGAAAACCTAACACAACATAAATAGAAGATTGAAGATTGTTTTCACAGTCTGGTGCATTACGGCTAAGATTGAAAATCAAAAGCCTAATCCACTAAATTAAACACAGTTAAAGGAAAATCAAAATATTTATTAGATAGAGGATGCCTCCACTGCCACATCAGAGGCTAATTGATTCCTCTCAGCTAAAAAAGCCACCTATAGCCTCAAAGCATTCAACAGAGGGCCGAGATATGACCAGAACAGAGGATATTTTCCTCATCATAGCCGAACAACTAATTCAGCCAAAGAACTTATTGCAAAAATATCAGCAGAGTTCTTACAAGATGACACAGAGCCTTAAAGTCAACAAAATCATCCCACTGAGCTTAATTCTTAATGTAAAACAATTAATACAAAGCAAATATCTGTAAGCTTCTCCATTGAGCCCCTTAAAGGCCCAGAAGCATTTATCTGTATTAATTGAACTTGGGAGATCTTTTATCCCATCCCACCTCCTCATCCTTCTATAAAATCTTATTGAGGAGTTCATTGTAAACGTTGGTTGCAAAACTTTGAAATATACTTGTGCTCGAAACTTCTACTTATAAATAGTTTTCAAAGGCTCTTGAAGCCTTGTTTGTGATTAAATTAGTTAGGCTGAGAAGCGAAGATGATTACTGAACTGAAACATTGGACTTGAAGATTGTAACTGGTCTGAATTTAATATACAAGCTGTTTTTTGGGATCCTGGTTTGCATCATTGGTGAAGTGCTTCTTTCTTTGTTATTGTTTTTTCCTTTCATGTATGCCATTTTCTCCATTATTCTCTGATAAAGAATAGTAAGCATAGAGTTAGGACCTATTGTTTACAGTACCCTTCTCTGACTGATAAGATTTATCTCAATGTTTTCCTCCAAATTGTTTATTTAGGAATGATTCAATATAGTTTAAGCAGTTAGGAATGTTGGCGTTCTCTCGTCCTACTGTTTGCTTTAAACATTTTTCCTGAATGTTATTTTCATTATCTCCGAAGTAAAGTTAGACTAGAAAAGTGATGGTGTGCCCTTTTTTCTAGCTTCTATTCTCCAAAGGTAGATTTTGAAAGTTTCCCTAAGTGTATGCTGAAAGCAGACTAGATTTAAAAGTATTTTATCTAATCTTAGGCTGCATTTTGTTTATCTTATCTGTTTTCATACTTTCTGAAAGTAATTATGTGGATTACTGGATTGTTTTTCTCTTGAATTATCTTTAATACAATCTTGTCCAAAGAGGTTTATGGTGAGCCCTGCCCTTCGGTTTGTTTTAAACAGTTTCTTAAAAGGCTTTTTCTTGTTTGGACAGACTGTTAAATCCTATTGGAAATTAGTATCTATTTCCACCCCTCCAACAGTTTTATTGTTTCCATTCCAGCATTTTATCTCAAAATATCTTGTGATATAGATGACTTTCCCCTTGGACCACTCTTGAAATTGTTGCACGATTAAAGCCCTTTTCTGACTCCATAGCCCAATGGACTAAAAACCAGCGTTATATCTATCTTATTAGCCAAAGCTTGTTCTGGTTGCTTGTAACTTCACACCTTTGAAACTCTTTCCATTTAGGACTTTCCACTCAACTAATAATCATGCTCAACCATCCAAAACAAACAAAAACCCTCGGTCTTCATAACTAGCCTAATATCATACCCAAAAGCCTTAAAGCTAAATCAAATCTTTGCACTTATTGGAGAGATCCCTCTCTGGATTCAGGAGAGCTAGATCCTAGAATCCCAAAGTGGTTGAAATAGTTTTCTCTCTACAGTTTGGCTTTTCCAATCTTCCAAATTAGAGGAAAATAACATTTCTGGCGACTCCATTGGGGAGTTCTAAGTTATTTTCATTTTAAATAATCATTGGATAATTAGAAACCCCTGTCTCAAGAACAATTGGTATATTAGCCAGTTGAGCCACCAGCAACTAACATTTCTGGCGATTCCACTAGGGAATTTGAGTCAATTTCATCTTCAATACTCCTAAGACTCGGAGCACCCATAATCTCTTTAGATTGGTATTCATAATAAACATGGTGGTGGAACCATAAAACATTTTACCTCCCTAGGAGCTAAAAATTTTCCACCTGGCGACTCCACACTTTGAAACTCTCAAAAGACCAAATGACTCCACTGGTAGAAGACCCTGAAATGATTAAACATACATAGTGACCTCTTTTTTGATTTACAAACATGGATTTAGATATTGACTCGGAAGACAAACATATGATCATGATGGAAAAATTGATGTACATGCTTGGCAGAAGGGTGGGTAGTTTTATGGCTAATCTAAACGTAAGTGATCCCCAACAACATATGCCTTTCCTTAAGCAAACACAAACTCTTCAACTACAAGACATGTATGATCAACAAGATGATAGAGAAAATAATCAAGAAAAATTTCTAATCATGATAGAAAAGATGATGTACATGCTTGGAAAGAGAATGGATAGGTTGATGGCTAATATGAATATTGATGATCTAGAGAAAGCTATGCTTTCCCCTGATCAAAGACAAGCCTAATCACCTCAAGATCAAGACAATGACCAAGAGATGTATTATGATTAGCACCTTATGGAAAATGATGAGTAAACTTACAAAGGAAGCAATAAAGTGGGTTGTCAAGAAATTTTTGATTTCCTTCTTATGTCTTGTACCATGCTGATAAGAGATCTTCATCACCAGAATGCAAAAACTAATAGTGAGCAGTGATTTGAGGAAAAAATAGAAAATCCTCAAAGTTTCCCTACAAGCACAAGTCAAGATCCCCTAGAAGAGGCTGAATAAAACATCCAGCCTCAAAATCAGCCTTTACAAGAGACATAAAACTGTTGTACCTCTGTTCAAAGAAACATAGAAACATCTTTCCCTTCGACAGAAAAAGAGATAGATCATAATATTAATAAACAGTTAGTCTCTGAAACTTATTGCAAAACCGTCACTCTTGCTCATTCACGTAGAGGAATTTGTTGTAAAGATGTAGAAAGTTCTTTTGCTGGTCATAAGAAAAAGGGTAGCTCTTTTTTTGTTTATACTGAAAGAAAAATCTCTCCTTTAACAGAAGAACGAATTGATCAAATACTAAGCAAGCAGCTACCCTCCAAACCATCATCTCAACCAGACAGTCATGAACATGGTGCCTATTCCATAGAACAATCCAATGGCACTCAAGACAAAGAGGATAGTAAAGAAATTAATGATAATACTGAAACTAGTCCTCTTTGGAATATGAATTTTGATGGGTCATGTACTAAAACTAATGCAGGTGTAGGAATATGGATTTATGATACATAGAACAATTATTCTGAAGCATATTCATATAAATTGAATTTTCAATGCACAAGTGATATAGTAGAATATGAGGCACTCCTCTTAGGGCTACATTTATTGAAGAAATTAGGAGCCCAAATGATAACAGTTCATGGAAATGAAGAATTGGTAATTGGGCAAGTGAAAGAAGAATGCATGGTTAAACATCCCAGACTTAAAGCTTGTAAGCATGATACCATAGATTTATTAAAATCTTTTAAATATTTCCAACTTATCCTTGTCCCTAAAGACCAAAACAGTTTTTATAGTGGATTAGCCCTTGTGGCTAGCACATGTCTGAGACCTTGGGAAAGAAAAAAATATACAATTCAAGAAAAATTCAGACCAGTTGTCCCAAACAATAAAAGATACTAGAAAAAATTTCAAGGAAAAAAAAAATAGAAGACTATCCTACTGTGGATATACCATCATTCCAAGAAGAAACTTCTCCCTTCACTAATGTCAATCTATCATCCAAAGAACCTGAATTTATATCAGAAGCAAGCATATATTTAGAGAAACAAGATATTTCACTGCTTGTTGTTTTGCAGGTTAAGGATGATGATACTTCCAAGCCACATACTGACAATGTAGCCTTCAAAGTTGAAATCTTGGAAGCCGACAATCTACCAGACATGGAGAACCAAAAAGAAGAGAATCTTCATCTTTTCTTGGTTGATTCTTTGGAAGAGTGTGTGGAAGTCCTAACTGGCTCAAACTATCAAGAATGGATCCTTTGCGAGAGCAAAAGACATGAAAAGCTGTCACCTTCTGTGATAGTCTTGGTTTTGAAGATTAATCTTCAAAATGTACTATGGATATCCCTGACAAACAGCCAGATTTTTTTCTTCTTCTTGACACTACTCAACTGGCTGCATTGGCACTTTTGTATCATATGATAATGTAAATACTCCAAGTTAGAATAGGTTAGATAGGAATGTCAATAATTATGTATTTGTTGATTTTTGTCTTGAAAGAAAAAGAAAAATACAAAAACAATAGAAAGAGAAAAGAGGGCAGATTGTAAAACAAGAAAGGTATAGCCCCATGCTAAAAAAGAAAAACAAAATCTGAAAGTGTGCAAGCCCAAATGCCACTCCTGAAAAACACAGTTCTAGTTATTCATACAAATTAATCATGACTAATTAGTTTTAAATTTACTATTGATAGGTTAGTGAATTCGATTTTCCAAACAAATTAATCTTGGATTATCAGTTAGGTAGATTAGGATAGAAATTAAAGGTTCAAACATGCTCAAAATATGAACCTAAGTGTCTAAAAGAGGAATGACTCCAATATTTTTAAAACCATGAGTCAAAAACAAAAGTAAATTGGTTCTAATCAGCTCAAAATGTGAACCAGATAATAAGGAAAAACAACTCAAATAAACTCAAAAAATAGAGCTAAAGAAAAGTGAAGGTCGTGCTGAGAACTTTCAGATATTAAGCCTTCCATTTTGATTTAATTTTCTACAAAATAATATCTATGTGTAGCTTTTTTTTATGCCATAGATCAGCAACAGGTTAAAATATTCAATCCTAGCTTGTATGCTTTTAAATTTCTCTGTTAGAAGTTAGAGAATAAAAATCTGTTATACTGTTTAATCCTAACAGATTAGTAGATTAGGTAGAGAAGCATATGAACTCAACTATTTAATCTGAGTTCATGGAGAAATAAGAAGTAGAAATAGATTAGATTTTTTTCTTTCAAAAGAATAAGATATTGTAAGATATTTTTCCAATCCAAGTGCACTCTAAAGAAGAAAAAATGTTAGATCAGTAGGATTGGGTAGGTAGAAAGCTTGTGTTGATAAAGATGCATTATTTTTCTTGGCTGTTAACATTTTCAGAGCAAAATAAGATCATCCAAATGAAGAAAAAGCAGCCCAATGAATGAGGCATTGTTCAGCCCCCAAAGAATGCAAGTATGAAGTTCTTGATGCCTTCGAGAAGGCACCATCCCCATGTGCAGCCACTGTTAGCCACCTATAAAATTTGTCATATCAAATGGTGGCTAAATCATTTTTGAGCCTTCAAGAAAGAAGTTTTATTACTAAAAATGTTATCTCTTGAAGATTCATGAAGACATCATGTGGTTTGCTTAATCTTCACTGTCGTTTCCCTTTTAAACTCAAAAATGCTGTTGTTCTCATGAAGAAAATACTGCTGCAAAAATCCCTTTTTCCCCCATTTTTCCCTTCCTTTCACTTCAAATTAACCTTCTTTTTTACCTTTTTATTCCCCATGGATTTCCTCTATTTTCCATTTTTTCCCTTCTTTATTTCATAAAACTCCTTTTTACAAGGTTTGAAACTCACCTTTGAACCTTACCGAAACCCCCAAATCCATCAAAAACCTTGAAAATTTTCATAAAAAATAAGTTTTTTTGACTATGGGCTTAAGCCCCTTTGGGCTAAGTCCTAACCACCTCCCCACATGTGCTCACACCATAGAACCAGGTGCTAGACCCATAAAGCGCTTATCGCAATCGGTATTTTCCATCAAACACAAGTCTTTTTGTTTTATGAAAGTTTGATGCTGATTGGCCCTTTGTGTGTAACACTATGGTCCCTTGATCCCTTTCATAAAACCAAGAGCCCATGATCGGGTGCTTAAATTTTCATATAAACCTTTCCGATGCATAATTCCCTTTTTCATTTTGAAAAAGCCCATTTCTCCTATCTTATAAAGGGTTATGCCGATCATTGGTTAAACTCTTTCCCTCCGTTGATTTTTAAACCAATCAACGGCCAGCGCTATATCACATCGAAGATTTCCATTGGTACATTGTAATATTTTATTGCTCCCCTCTGATTGGCCACTCCTCTAATTCATTCTCCACCATCGATCTGATCTGCAGATCGACGACCCGCAGTTAATCGCTTTGGCACTCCCATGACCTTTGCCCCACCAATCGCGAAGCTTCGATTCCATCTGGGCCGTCCACGTGTCTAGATCGGACGGTCCAGATCTTCCCCCCCGACTTTGGTTTAAAATAATATACCCCACTATGTAATTTTTTTTAACCAATCTCAGTCGTTGATCTCTGCAGATCAACAACTCATATTAATCCTTCTTCTGCTTTGTATATTGTTCCATTTTGACCCAGATAAAATCTCCACTATTGAACTGTTTCATCCAACGGCTCATAATGAGTGCGACAGGCCTGACTCCTGTGGGTCCTTCCTCCCTCTAGGTCTGATCTCAGCCATCCAATCTTTGATCCAACGGCTCAGATTAAAACCACCCTTCCTGCTTCTGCCCGCACATCTTGCCGATTTCGCGCTCATTCTCCACCATTCGATCTGAGGCCCCAGATCTAATGGTTTACGCGCATTTTCACGTAACTTTATGCTCATCATTAATCCCCAAAAATTACGTGATATAAGTTGTTTTCTGATGCCACGTGTCAGGTGGGAACGCATATCGCGTTCGAAAAAGAAATACCGCCTACCCGCCCTTTTGCTGTGCGAAACCTGTGTTTTTCTCCTATGAAACCACTTTTTCCCCTTTTCCACTGCATTTTTTTGCATTCGCTCCCTGCCGTTGATCTCTACAGATCAACGGCTTAGATTCAATATCACGTTCAAACTATCATCCTCTGCCTTCACAAAAGGGCCTTCATAGATCAATCCCGACCGTTGATCTCCGTGGGCCAAGCTAATCCGACGACCTACGATCATTTCGGAAACCCCAAATTCCATTAACACTTTTTCAATGTTGATTAAGGTTTTTACCCTTTATTCTTATATTTTCCGCTCTTTTATGATACATGTGAGTCCTTCACATTATATTTCCCTGATTGGTCTTGACCGTCGATCAAAGCTGATCTATGGCCAGGACTTAATCCTCTGCGCCATTCTTCTAACCACCTTCTATCTGACCCCCGCAAGTGAATCTCCACCGTTGGATGCTTCCATCCAATGGCTGCGACCTAATATGCAACCTCTTAAGCAGTCCAACCCAAAAATACGCAGGATTTTCTTAATTTTTTTGTTGTTTGTGCAGGTATTATTTTTTTTTTAAATAATTTTAAAAGAGAATAAAAGCCGAGGATGACGATCCTCCAGGCTTTCATTTTTCGAAGAGAATTACTACGAAGGGTTCGACTCCACATTTCATCAGTGTATCATGAGCACTGATGCCATATGAACCTCTTGTCGCACTTGCACATCAACAAGACATAGCAATGCATAATTGATCAAATAGTATCAGTGTTGAAGACCTAACATAGCAGAAATTGAAGATTGAAGGTTGTTTTCACAGTGTGGTGGATTACGGCTAAGATTGAAAATAAAAATCCTAATCCACTAAATTAAACACAGTTAAAGGCAAATCAAAATATTTATTAGATAGAGGATTCCTCCACTGCCACATCAGAGGCTAATTGATTCCTCTCAGCTACCAAAGCCACCTGTAGCCTCAAAGCATTCAACAGAGGGCCGAGATATGACCAGAATAGAGGATATTTTCCTCATCACAGCTGAACAGTTAATTCAGCCAAAGAACTTATTGCAAAAAATATCGGCAGATTTATTACAAGATGACGGAGAGCCTTAAAGTCAACAAAATCATCCCACCAATCTTAATTCTTAATGTAAGACAATTAATATAGAGAAAATATCTGTAAGCTTCTCCATTGAGCCCCTCAAAGGCCCAGAAGAATTTATTTGTATTAATTGAACCTGGGAGATCTTTTATCCCATCCCACCTCCTCATCCTTCTATAAAATCATATTGAGGAGTTCATTGTAAACGTTGGCTGCAGAACTTTGAAATATACTTGTGCTCGAAAATTCTACTTGTAAATAGTTTTCAAAGGCTCTTGAAGCTCTGTTTGTGATTAAATTAGTTAGGCTAACAAGCGAAGATGATTTCTGAATTGAAACATTGGACTTAAAGATTGTAACTGGTTTGATTTCCATATACAAGCTGTTTCTTGGAATCCTGGTCTATATCACTAGTGAAGTGCTTCTTTCTTTGTTATTTTTTTTTCCTTTCATGTATGCCATTTTTTCCATTATTCTCTGATAAAGAACAGCAAGAATAGAGTTAGGACTTACTTTTTACAGTACCCTTCTCTGACTGATAAGCTTTATCTCAATGTTTTCCTCCAAATTGTTTATTTAGGATTGATTCAATACAGTTTAAGTAGTTAGGAATGCTAGCCTTCCCTCGTCCTGCTGTTTTCTTTAAACATTATTCCTGAATGTTATTTTCATTATCTGCTAAGTAAAGTTAGACTAGAAAAGTGATGGTGTGCCCTATTTTCTAACTTCTATTCTCCAAAGGTAGATTCATAAAGTTTCCCTAAGTGTATGTTGAAAGCAGACTAGATTTAAAAGTATTTTATCTAATCTTAGGCTACATTTTGTTTATCTTATCTGTTTTCATACTTTTTTAAAGTAATTATGTGGATTACTGGATTTTTTGTCTCTTGAGTTATCTTTAATACGAGCTTGTCCAAAGAGGTTTATGGTGAGCCCTGCCCTTTGGTTGGTTTTAAACAGTTGCTTAAAAGGCTTTTTCTTGTTTGGATAGACTGTTAAATCCTATTGTAAATTAGTGTCTGTTTCCATTCCATCATTTTATCTCAAAAAATCTTGTGATATAGATGACTTTCCCCTTGGACCACTCTTGAAATTTTTGCACGATTAAAGCCCTTTTATGACTCCATAGCCCAATGGACTAAAAACCAGCGTTATATCTATCTTATTAGCCAAAGCTTGTTCTGATTGCTTGCAACTTCACACTTTTGAAACTCTTTCCATTTAGGACTTTCCGCTTAACTAATAATCATTCTTAACCATCCAAAACAAAAAAAAATCCTCGGTCTTCATAACTAGCCTATATCATACCCAAAATCCTTAAAGATAAATCAAATATTTGCACTTATTGGAGAGATCCCTCTCCGGATTCAGGAGGGCTAGATCCTATAATCCCAAAGTGTTTGAAATATTTTTCTCTCTCCAGTTTTACTTTGCCAATCTTGCAAATTACAGGGAACTAACATCAACTGCACGGAAAAGAAAACGATATTGTTAGAAAATTTCAATCATTTAGTATAAGACATTGTGCAAATGTTAATAGGATTTCTAGTGATCTCCTGTATGGAAGAATGTCAATTCAAGATTTTTGTGTCAAAGATGAATTAGTGTTAAGAAGTTTCCCTCCATAAATTTTTTTTGATGTGCATTGTAAGATATCTTTAATATGTGTGTATTTTTTAGTTATAAATGTGTCATTTTTAATGGCCATGTGTTTTTTTCAATTATATACCAAGTGAACCCCCACTATGTAAGCAGAACATGGTCAACTTCATGTTTTAGAAAAAAAATTATTTAATTTTCAATATGTGCACCCACTATGTAAGCACAACTTGGTGAACTTCATGTTTTAGAAAATTTTGTATTCAATTTTCAAAATGTGCACGACTTCAACAAATTTGTGTTCCAATAGTCAACTGAGCCTTACACGTCAATTTGTGCTTCAATTTTCGTGTTATACATTTGTGTTCAAGTTGTGATCCAATATTTGTGTAAATTACATCAATTTTTTGAATTTTATTTAAATATTTTTAAATAGTAATTTTAAAAAGAATTGTAAGTGCATGAGGTAAATTTTTAAACATCATGTATCTATGTATCTGTAGATATCCATATATATCATACATGATCATTTTCAATGTGTTTCTTCGAAGATTTAAACATCATATATCTATGTATATGTAGATATTCATATATATCATGGATGATCATTTTCCACGTGATTCGTCGAGGCGATCATTAATAGAGTCTCATGCATCTACAAGAGAAGGAGATCATGGATTGGGGGATGTCCATCATGTTCATGGTATTTATATTAAATGTGCAAGTTTTTAAATGATATTTGAATATAATCTTATGCACACACATGTGAATACGTATGGAATTGATTTTTTATCAATTTAATGGGTTAAGTTAATTTTTAATAAATTTCATTTTTATGCCATAAGGCATTCTTATTTGAAAACAACTCCCCTAGCTATCACTGTGTCCATGTCTAAGCCAATGGATCAATTGTTAGATGATTGAAATGTTTTAGGCCATTAGATTTAAGAGTTTGTGCTGTTTATGTATAATTATTATTCTATTATTATATTGGTATCGTGAGGACATATTTTTAAAATAAATTATCATGTGTACACATTTATATAATCAAATGTTAATAGATTCTCCTTCTGTATAATGTTTTTGAAATGGAGCCACCCCCTTCTTCCTTGTTAGGAGATATGCCAAATAATCTACTCTCACAAGTATTCAATTTTTCACTTATGTTTCATCTTATAAATTGAAGTGCAAGTTTCATTAAAAAATGGGATAGACCTTGAGTTATTTTACAGTTTCAAATTTTTTGAATTTTAGGTTTTCGTAGATATTTTTTGTTCTCCAAGAACTTGAGCGATGGAGTCAACGATGGGCATAGGAACCTCCAAACAATTTGAAGAGGTTGTCTAAATTTTTTTTTATTAAACTGCATAATTTTATGCATTTTATTTCAAAAAATTTAATGTGTGTGTGTGTGTGTGTGTGTGTGGGTACTTTTACACATGTATATTGTACAGTTTATCCAAGAGGATGTATCGATGCAAGGTTAACATGGGACAATGGAGGGGGAAGTACATGAGGTATTGCATGAATTTTTTTTATTTTTTATTTTTTTTCTATGAATATATGCATTCACATTCAATTTTAAAACACTTAATTTTAATTTTAGTACAAACATAAATTTCTTATATATATATCTGTGTGTGTGTGTGTGTGCAATTAGGGCCAACACAGGAAAATGGAGGGGGAACTGCATGAGGTATTGCATGAAATTTTAAATCATCTTTTTTTCATTTTGTTGTTTTTATGAAGTTCTACATTATCATTCAATTTTAAAACAATAAATTTTAATATTAATATATTTACATAAATTTCTTATACATGTATATGTATGCAATTACATGTGTTTTGCAGGTTCCCCATTCTTTGGATGAGAGCACAATGAGGCTGCTGGAAAATACATTTCATCTAAATTCCCTAAATTGACGCACAAAATTTTATTTGATAGTATTTTTATAGTACATGAACTAAATTTCTTGACAATATTTTTATATCTAGTACATACATGTTATAAATTTACTTTTATTGAATGATTTTAAATGTTGGATAATTGTTACATTTTGCATTTGATCACACGTTGTTATAATGTTAGTAGATGATAAGATTATGTTTTGTTTCACTTTTTGTTTTGTCACTTGTTATTTAAAATGAATCTAGATTGAAATTGAAAATTAAAAAACACATGTGGTACATTATGCATTGAACATGTGACTGTTATAATTAGGTGTATATGTCAATTAATGGTGATATTTAGTTACATTTTGTGTGATCGTTTCATTTAAAAAAATCATAGATGGTTTTACATATTTCAGCTCCTGAATATGCAACAATGATTGAAGTACATTTGCATTTATTTGTTACATTTTGCATGTTATAACATGTTGTTATAATGTTAGTTTATGATAATATTATGTTTTGTTCAACTTGTTGTTTTGTCACTTGTTATTTAAAATGAATCTAGATTGAAATTGCAAGTTACAAAACACATGTAGTACATTATGAATTTGAAGATGTGAATGATATAATTAGGTGTATATGTCTATTAAAGGTGATATTCAGGTACATTTTGCATGATCATGTCATTTAAAACAATCATAGATGGTTTTACATATTTAAGCTGAAGAATATGTAACAATGATTGAAGTACATTTGCATTTAGTTGTTACATTTTACATCTGATCACATGTTGTAATAATGTTAGTAGATGATAAGATAATATTTTGTTTAACTTGTTGCTTTATCACTTGTTATTTAAAATGAATCTAGATTGAAATTGCAAATTACAAAACACATATGGTACATTATGCATTTGAACATGCGAATGTTATAATTAGGTGTATATTTCTATTAAAGATGATATTTAGGTACATTTTGCATGATCATGTCATTTAAAACAATAATAGATGGTTTTACATATATTTAAGTTCATGAATATGTAACAATGATTCAAGTACATTTGCATTTAGTTGTTACATTTTGCATGTGATCACATGTTGTTATAATGTTAGTAGTTGATAAGATTATGTTTTGTTCAACTTCAAGTTTTGTCACTTGTTATTTAAAATTAATCTAGATTGAAATTTCAAATTACAAAACACAAGTGGTACATTAATCATTTGAACATGAATGTTATAATTAGGTGTAGATGTCTATTTAAGGTGATAGTTAACTTTTAGTATAATTTGTAAATGAACATGCATATACATAAGTTATAAAATTGCATTATAAAACATGGCCATGTACAATTTTAATGATTTGAATGCGGTTTGATGCTTTTAAAGGTTAAATACATATTTAAGTTCATCAATATGTAGCAATGAAAGTAAATTTGCATTTAATTTGTAAATTTTTCATTTAAAATCATTCTTATAATGTTAATATAAAGTACATAGATGTCTAAAAAAAATCATAAAAATATAGGTACATATATCTGTCTAAAAGAATAAAAAAATTTTAAAATTGCATTAAAAAATATGGTATACAAAATTTTTCATTAATGTACATAGAAAGACTACTATGGATGTCAGTGGATAGTTAACTTTTAATATAGTAAAACTGAAAATTACAAAATGTTGTACACATTTTTCATTTGAATCAATATTTTAATTTTATTTAGATGTCTCAAACAATCATAAACTAAAATTGCATTATAAAATATGCTAGATACATGCATTTCACAATCATGACATAAAATTAACTAACACATTAAAAATTACATTCATGTATGAAATCGTTTAAGACAAGAGAATGTATGTATACATATATAAATTACTTGTTTTGTGCATGCAAACACAATATCAATAGAATAAAATACTCAATACATTTGTACATGAAAGACAATATACATATAACTAAATGTATCTCAATACATTATTAAGAATTTACAACTTAAGAGTGCAGAAAAGGAAAGGCTAGAACAATTTGTACTTGAACTGTAAGTTCTCAAAGATAAATCCAAAGAGAAGAAATTGTTGGGCAAATCAATCAAAAAAATTCTAATGGAATTCCATCCTCAATTATTTGCTCATGGTCATATTTTGACATTTTCCATTTCTTGACTTTCAATTTTTTCTTTTATTGAACTTCTATCAACTTTATGCGCATTGCACACACCATGACACTCTATTCACAACTTATGACATCAGGTTGACATTATTGAAAGTAAAAGATACTCTCATTTTGATGAGTTTTTTCAAAAAAATAACCTTTCAATATATTAGACCCTCTTTCATATATAAATATGTTATCATCATAGGTTTCCAATAATTTCATCTTTAGTTCAGGGCACTACATCAAATAATACTTGACATTTTCTATGTTGTTAGTGGGTGCAACTACAACAAAAACATCCTCTGCACAATAAAACAAGTGCACATAAATTTCGATCATAATTAACATGAAAAATGAAATTTAAAATTAACATGTACTTGATTTTATTATGTATTTCTAGATCTCTATCATTTGAAAGAAATTGAAATGTTGCCTTCTCTAACGTCATTGGATTGTGTGTCCTCTATGCAAATGTGACAAAAACAAGAATATTTTATTTTATCAAATGCAAACACATTTCGGTACTCCTTTGTTTTAATTAAATGAAATTTTCGAGTCCATTTTACTATTTCAGCATCATTTACAATCGCTCTATCTACATCTTGTACCCAAATATGAAAAAAAAAAACTATATGAAAAATTCAAACAAGAATATAAATATATTATTTAAAATACAACTTATATATGATCAAAGACAATTCTTGTGATAAATAATCTTTAAAATTAGAAAATTAATAAAAACTAGATCATATATTAAAGTTATATATATATATATATATATATATATATATATATATATGGAAGTTAATGTAATATGTGTACATGTACCTTCTACTACCATTGATCGGTTAGTAGCATGGCTTAGTGTAGCGATGCACCATTGAACAACTTATTCAGATGAGACAAGTCAGTTTGTAGAGTGGTCCATTCGATATCTTCAAAGTGTTCGTACATGCCCCTGCACCATCATGTTCTCTTTTTCATGACCAGTCTGAAAGAAATTCCAACAATGTTTAATGTGGGTTTTCATATGAAGATGACACAACCAAAATAATGATCGTGAAGATTTGAATTGACCTGCACATCCATTTGACCATATCCATTGTTCATTGAATTTTATCCCACGACCTTTCAATGAGTCATAAATCTTATAAAAAAGATGTTGTATGAAATGTGTATCGTGTGTACGATCATCGCTTATATAAAAGTGATATTCTTTAATAACATGTGGATTTTCATTGTGCTTTCTATATGATCAACATTTTGTTCAGCGTGTCTATATAGAATATGTAGAAACATTGAGACTTGGTCATAATGATAGTATTCACTCTATGTTTCATTTTGTGCAACAAATGCGTAATTTTTTGCAAAATCAACTGTTGAGAAAATGGTCCCTGGTGGAAACATTTCAGTGCATTTTTTTTAATTGCAAGTCTTGCCATTGAGCTCTATGGGTCTTCTTGGTGTATTTATAATTATTCAAAAATTCTGTCACAAACTTTTCTTCTTCTTGTAATTAAATTTTTTTTAGTACTTGTAGTACTACTTGAACCAATCGATGTATGAATATATTAAAATCTCTTCCATTTCACTTTTATGTTCGACAATCATTGGTCATGTATATCAATAGGATATTTGTCGTGAAATAAAGTCAAATTTCCACAATGATCACTTTTTTACCACCAAGAAATTTCTTTTGGTAAAATAATTTATTACTTTCTCTTGCACATATAATTTGGGATATGAAATCATGGATAGTGGAAGGAGGAGGTGAATTTTCCAAAAAAATTTACCAAAAGTAAGGAATGTGTCATAATATAACTGAAATTCCACATGATAACGACAACAACAATTGTCGTGTACAGTGATAGGTCTAACATACCATGGTTTTTGTTGCACAAAAGCATTGACTGAGATATTAATTCCATGACTCCCTTCTATCAAATTATTGAACAACTCTATCTAAGTGGTGTCCAAGATATGTTTTGTATGTTCTTTATATTGATTTCATGTTATTCTTGGCCGCATCACATCTCTTTATTTTGGTGAAACACATGAATTTTTAATCCAATATTCATATATTATTTTTTTAACATCTTATCCAAGTATATATTTGTATGGTTTCCTACAAATAATTGTCCAACAAGCGAGCTCATCATTTACATCTATTTGCAATCGAAATTTCTGATGTTTGTGTAATGTTTTTCATTAGGTCCATAATGGTTTTTCCATATATTTTACCAAAATATTTTCCTTAGTAATTGATGAAACCAATAACATTTATATTGCTCTAAATGCATCTAAATCACTTTTGTTTCTATATCTTCCAATTGGTTTTAGAGCACCATTTATATTCTGTATCACATTTTTCTTCATTTTTTTAATCTTTCGTTGATTTTGGAATGCCCAATAGTCATAGCTTCTTTTAATTTCTTTGATGTTAAGGCACTTCTCAAAATTTGAGCTTGAACTACCACATTTTCATCTTTGAAAAACATATCAATAACGTTCTTAACACGATATTATATAACATGGTCATATTTTTTATCTCCACATGTGCCAATGCCAACATTTTCTAATATCTCATCATCGATATTGCTTTCATCTGTACCTATTAGAATTAAAAGTACAGAATGGGTTTAAATATTCAATAAATAATTAAATTAAAAAAAAAGAGTTTGAATGAAATTGAAAAACTAATAAATATGTCTAATTTAAATAATACACGTGACATATATACATACCTAGGGATTCAATTTCTTCACTTCAATTTCTTTCAACACCTTCAAAAAAATCTTCACTTATTGGTTCATTATATTTTTCACTTGGTCTTTCAACATTTTCTATCCCATCATCAATGTTATGAGGAACATCTCTCTCTATTTACATTGCAAAATATTTTTCAAATTAGTTCATCAAATAAAAATTAAGTTTCACAATACATTAGTTAAATTTTAAATAACATTTATAATATTTACATCTACATACTTGCTTCAACTCCTAGTTGAGGTTGATTTTCCTTTTCAATATTTGAGCAATTTTTTTTTGTGATATTCTCTCCTGTATTCTCTATGGGCCTCAAGGATTCATGTTCGATCATATTTTATCTTTTGATTTCTTTGATTTCCCATGATAATTTAGTATGAAGCTCAAAACATTTCCTTCAAAATCCTGCAAAAAAAATCCCTGTCAAAATTTAGACAAAAATCACTTTAAAAATTCATCACAAAAACCTTAATTTAAAAAAAAACACTTTAAAAATTCAACACAAAAGACATACTTCAGCCCAAAACACTTACATTAAAAAAAAATCACTTTAAAAATTCTGCTAATTTTTTTTTTTTCAATGACGCTAAAAAAATTTCCTTCAAAATCCTATTAAAAAAAAAACTCACTTTAAAAATTTAGACAAAAACTCATTTTAAAAAATCATCACAAAAGACTTAATTTAAAAAAAAACTCACTTTAAAATTTCTGCACAAAAGACTTACTTCAGACCAAAACACTTACTTTAAAAATTCCACCAAAAAATTGTCTTTTGAAAATGAAGCTCAAAAAATTTCCTTCAAAATACAGCAAAAAAAAAGAATCACTTTAAAAATTCAAGACAAAATATCTACTTGAGCCCAAAACACTTACTCTAAAAAAATTCACTTTAAAAAGTCCAATAAAATGTTGTTTGAAAATTCAACCCAAACAATTTCCTTTGAAAATTTAGACCAAAAAATTTCCTTTGAAAATTTAGCCCAAACATTTTCCTTCGAAAATTCAGCCCAAAAAAATTCCGTTCAAAATTTAGCCCAAAAAGTTTCCTTTGAAAATTCAACCCAAAATATTTAGTTTGAAACTTCAGCCCAAATGAAGAATGTGCGAAAATAATTTTACATTTTTGATTTATTTATAAATTTGTGAAATTTGTTTTTTAGAGGGGCTTCGTTAATTTTTTTTTGCGGCCGACGGAATGAACAACCAAAATTTCGGCCGAACTTTTTTGTCATTAAAATAAACAGGATGGGACACTGAGAAAAGTTAGGCTGCACTAATAAAAACGTTTTGCAGAATCAAAATGTCCACGATACACTGTAGCTTAGCTCTAAACGCATTTCTTCAACTTTGGAATGGTTAAACTCCATAAAATTTGATGAATTAACTTTCAGAACCAAGACTAGCATTTGCAAAATTGAATCTACTTTCAAGAGATATAACTTTTATGGAACTCGATAGATATTTACTATTTTCAAATATTTTTCTAATAAAATGGGTGCTAAAAAATTCTGAAGGTCATTATGATTCAGTGAAATTAAAATTTTGTATCTCCCAAAATACATCGTAAGAAAATTAAAAAATTAATGTTGCATTACATTTATTCGTCATCTGTAATGGGTGGTTTTTAGATTTTTATTTTATAACTAATATGTTGATAAACTTGAAGTTGAACTAAACATATTGAAAATATGTAGCTTTTTCATATTGGTTCAGTTCAAAAAAATCTAGTAATTATGATATGCATCAGTTGGTTTCGTAAATATAACGAGATAGAAGTAATGTCTCTTTAGATTGTTGCAACACATTTTTTTCTCAAAAACACCAAGTTAACAAAGAATACACTGGCGCTGAACAACATGAATTTTTATGAATCCCTTGATTGTTAAAAAACACACACCCAAAGAATTTCTAAGTTGACATATCAAATTTGAATAAACAAATTCCAAAAACTAAGTAATAAAAAGCTAATAAAATTTCTGGCAAGTATTATTTTTATTGTAAAATGAAAGCTTAAACAAAAAAAATGTTTTGGTTTGCACAAAGTTGAAGAACTTCTAAAAATGATAATTTTTCCCCAAAAAAGGGAAAATAGTGTAACCCAATTTCATATTTTCACACGATATCCTTTATCTCAATTTTCTCATATTTTGTTGGTTGGGAATAAGGTCTACAATTTGCATCAATATAGTCTTTGATAGTCCCTTTTCCCCTTCTTTAAAGACATAATGAGATAGGATCTCCTCTCCTCCATAAACTTGTCAAGAAATAAATGTCTTCCACCTATATGTTGAGCATCTGTTCTCCAAACCTGAAGCATTGTGCCTAAACATGCCATGCTCTAACTAGATACTCCAATAATTCCATATGTTCTCTCATGTCATGGAGGCAAAAGAACTTGAGAAGCCCAGAGTTTCTCAACGCCTAAATATTTGTTGGATCATTGGAAACATCCATGCCTTGAGTTTCATGCTCTCTTTTTTGCCAAATCAAAGTCATTTTTGTTCCAATTGAAACCTGAAATGAAACAATAAAAATAATTAGAATGAATCCCATGCAAACATCTGAGAAATTTGAGTGAAAATAAAAAAGCAATTTTTTTAAATGCGCCTAGTGCACCCTACTAAAGGAGGACAAATTACTGCAACTCTCTTCCTAGATATAAATTTAATGGCCCAGTGCATGTTTCGACATTGTTGCGATGCACAGGAGATAGGGAGCAAAATTAAAGCCCCAAATTACTCAAAACGTGAAAATAATTTAATGACATAAAAAATTGGAGCCGTGCAAATATAGAGAAAGGTAAGACCTCCTACATGGAAGTGATGGCACCGAAAATGATTCACCAAATTTTCCACAATCCACTGCAAAATTTCAAGGGAAAAAAACACTCAGAGCTCACAAACCAAGAGGTAAAATGTGAAATGGTAAAAACAAAATTACATTTCACCTATTTATGGTTATTTTTATGATTATTTTATTAATTTTTTATTATTTTGACCTAAATTTTACCTAATGGTACCATATATCATATATTTTTAATATTTTGGTGATTTTTTAGTAGGTTATTAGTTGTTTAAGGGATTTAATGATGTTTTCAAAGCTGCAATAGCTCATTTTGAACAAGGAACACAATTTTTTTACTTTTTTGGGCTCTGTAAATTAACGAAAAAGGAACCCCCTAGTGTCCTCTTTCATCTCTTTTCAAACTCCCTAAACGTGAACATATTGTCTAGCACTTGTATTTTCGAACTCATTAAAGTAAATGAAAATTTTTCTACTTAGTATAAGTTTAAACCTTTTTTTGGACTAGGATATACTATTTATGAAAAAGGAATACCTTAGTCAAACATGGCTAACTGGCTCTCCTATGTATCATTTTTTCCATTTTCAAACTGAAGAGAAAAATTTACGAAAAGGAACTTTTGGAGTTGTTCTTTTTGTGTCTTTTTTAAACTCTCTAAACATGAAAATGGAGTTGAGTTACACATTCACTAAACTCGTAAAAGGATCAAGCAATGATGGACTTGTCGAACATGACAATACCGAACCAATCCTTCTTAGGATTCATTAAAAATACTCAGAGGGATTCATCTGAAGGATGAACTTATAGATCAAGAATATGTTATCATCCTCAAGCTTGTCAAAAATAAAAATTTAATGACTAGAAAAGGTTGGGTAAATTGGGAAAATGGGATACTCCACCTACTATTGGCAGTGAATCGCTCTTGAACACAACACTCTTTCACTTCATCTATGTGACTTTTGTTGGGTGCTAAAAGGTGTCTTTCAAAAATCCTAATTGCCTCACATTAATTATCAACCTGGGTAAGTCTTTTTGTTCCAAGAGTGTACACAATATGTGCAAGCTATTAATTCATAGAGTAATGTTTCATAGATTGCAGTACAGATATTTTAATACAAGAGTAAACAGATGCAACAAGTAAATTCTAATTGTATTTAAAAGAAAACTCAATCCTCCAATCAAATCCTACATCAATTCAAGTAACAGGAATATGTGATTCAAGTAACAGCAATATCATTTGAGAGTACAATAGTGATAACTCTTCTCTTTGAAACTGATTGAATCTAAATCAAATGCAATCTTCAGTAAAACAACGATGATATCAATCTGAGAGCCTAAAAGCAGTAGTTAATACTCATTATAGTTGATTACATCAAGAAAAATATTTATCTAAGAAACTCAATCCGAAACGAAAGTAAATTGAATAAACAACAATATTGTAAATTATACAAAACAGAGCTATTCGGTATACACAGGAAAATAACGAATAGAAAAGGAGATAAAATGACAAAAAGAAATAATACTATCAAACTATCACACTTGCGATAATTGGAAATGTATGACACATATGAAGTAGTGAATTCCACCAGAAGCCGGGCCCTTAGCCGCCAACGTACACTGTTGGTTACTTCAGATAATGAGAAGGAATAGCAACTTCACTTATGTATTAATCATCGAAATTGAGTAGCGTTACAATATAATTATGTCCTTTCAGAGCTACGTTCTGCCCATAATTATTCTCATAAATAAATCTATATTCCCTTTCATAATTCTCCTCTTTGATCTCTGTTTTTTCATTTAAATACACATAGAGCAGAGGGAAGTTATAATAGAGATGATTACAAAATTATTCTCATAAAAAAATGGATTTTTAATAACCAATCGATCCGCGAGATCATATCTGAAATATCTTTCCATCAATCATTCAATAGGAACAAGTCGAATTTGGTATTGCAACTAAGATAATTTGGAAAACGGCCGCAACAATGAATCTAGGAAAATCATCTTTAGAGAACCTTCTGTTTCTCTTAATATGAACCAAATTTGGGCAAATTGCTCTACTTTCAAGTTAATTTGGTCCGTTTTGGACAACACCCATGTTTCAGATTTTCCAGATTCTTCTCCATTTTCCCAAAACGTCCATTGCAAAACTATCACTTCTTATTCCAACAAATTTCTGAGTTGGAATATTTAATGATGAGCTAGAGATCAAATCTGCAATTTGGAGAATATCTTGGAGGCTAAAATGGTGAGTGATGTTACAACAAATTTATTAATAAACCATCAATGATAAAATCATACATAATAATCATCAATTTATTAAAAATAAAGGAGAATAAATAATATTTATCCATAAGAGAATAAATAATTATAAAATGGAATTATATGATAAACCATGATAAATGACGTGATAAAGAATGGTAGAAATGAATGAAATAGGTGTTAAAAAGTGATAATAATAATGACAAACTAGCGGCCCAACATACCCCCAAACTGAATATATTGCATGTCCTCATGCAACCCAAAATATCTTTATTATCCAAGCAATAATACAAAAATTGTTCATCCCAACTCATGAAATGGATGGAACAAATGAATTCTTCCTCAAATAATGAATATTCAATTTTAGCAATCTTGATGAAGGCGTAACAATTTTTACATTTTGATCTTCAAATATATGTATATTTTCTCAAAAAACTAGATTTTTACTATATTAATGCTTCTATGATCCAAAAATGAGATCGTTCTGATGCACGGATCATGAGATATAAACAAAATGGCTGTAGGTGATAGTGCATGATTTTTGAAATTCTATGAACTAATTTAGCGTGAAATTATCTGGGTTTGTGTATTTTAATGATACCTCTTTGTTATCTAGAAATCACAAGAATTCAGTTCATAGTTTTAAAGATATATGCAAATCAATTGTTGTACTGTATAAAAATGAAATTGTATGCCTTCAATGAGAAAGAAAGCATAAAACATCCATCATGTGTAGCAATGCCTTGTGTAGCAATGCCTCCCCCAAACTAAAGAATTAGCATGCCCTCATGTAATGCTAGAAAATGAATAGAGGTAGTTGTTACAACCGGTTGAAATCTATGCTTGGTGTAAAACAACATGGAAGAAGGGAGGTGTTGAGAATGAATAAGATGATCATAATAAATAAATAAATGAAAGGAACACTCCCCCAAACTGAAATATTTTGTCTTTGAAGAATGGGAAGTGGTAAAGATGTGGAATGAATGATGATAAATAATGCTCAATGGATTTTGCATGAAATTTTCCTAAATTCGTAATAAATCAGAAAAGTATGTTATTTTACCTCAAGTCCTCTGAAAAGAAAATGTGGAATCAGATGTATGGACTTGCATTTGTTGAAGCTAATGTAGGCTGAGCGGATACTAAAAGTGATGAAAAATGTGGAAGCCATGCAAGCACATCATGTCTGAACAATTCTTCCCGTTCGTGAGTGGCGCGAGCCTCTGTCGTTAGGTGCAATAGTGTGGCCTTGCTGTGAATAGAATTCCCCCCATACTTGTTGTTCTCCTATAACGAGTCACTATTTTGCATGAAAATTTCGTGAATCCACAGTTTGAGTTTTGAATAGCAGCAGATAAGATGCATGCAAAAAATTTAATCAAAAAAACTTTTGTATAAATACAGTACTAATATTTTGTCAAATCATCAAGTTATGACATAGTTTAGTAATTATATCGCATGTTATCCCATAATGCATACATTCTCCCCTACAGTTGGAAAAGGGATTCCATGACCATAAAGCATATGAAAGGTGTTGTGCTGACAGCAAGGCAAGGGAATGATCAATATGGTAGTAAATGAAGCAGAGTACATATATCAATGATAGGACAGCAAGAAGTATGGTTATAATGAGAGAAAAGTGTGTAAAGATAGTTATGAATAAGAGATAGGATGCCTTGGATTGATGACAAGTTATGCGAAAAAGAAAAGGACAACAATATGGCAAAAAGATGATTTTCTCACAGTATTCTAGCCGAAAATGATGTGATTGATCAGAAAACAATTTCACATGCGTAAAGGTTCAAAACAAGGAAAAATTAAGGAAATAACTTCTCCGATAAAAAAAAGAATAAGAAAACAGTATTATAGTAATAATTGACGATAAGATATAACTTCAATACCATAAGCAGAGCCTTCGCTGCCAGCAGGTGTCCATAGCCTTGTCAAGGTTGATTTTTAACCCGTATGAGCCAAGATCATCAATTTATAAATGGAGAGTTCCAGTGTTGTTCTATAGAAGAGATCAGTGTGCTGGTGTGGTAACCAGATAACTACACTGCCATTCACTGGGATGTAGAAAAAGTGATCAGGTCGGCTCATGATGAGACCTCCTATTCCAAGGATATTTTGGCAATCCAATGGATCATAACCTTGGTGTTGTGGCCATAATGGGAATGTCACTTCTTTACAGCCTTATCAACATGGTAGGCTGGCTCTTAATGAGACCCCCTATCCTCCATTTGCAAACAAAATTTTGTTGTGATTATACAATTTTATAATAAAAAGAGGGAGGCCTAGTACTCCTTAAGAGTAGGGATGGTGGAAGAAGTTGAACATGTCAAAAGAAAAAAAATATACCCATAATCTCATTTATTAGATATAGAGAAGATTATAACCAGGAAGGGTGGAACCAGCATGGTATTAAGATGATCAATCAGTATCATGTACAACAGAAAATAATGCAGTAAAGTAGTATATAAATAACTGTGTCCCTTTTCTTAAAAAGAATCTGTCATCCAAAATTTGTTCTGTTAAAGATCATAACGTTAAGGGTATTCACCTGCCTCAATAGACTTCACAATTCTTGTCCTCATAAAAGTATTGGACTTCATGCCATGCAAGGGAATTAGATAAATTGGCTGGGATGGCTAGGAATGATCATGCAAGAGTGTTGTTCTCGAAAATACTCACAAAATATTGTTCCTTTGAAGGAACAACAGTTGTTCCCTATAGGGAATAGCAAAATAAAAGACATGCGAAAAAGTGTTGTTCCCTATAGGGAACATAAAAAAGAAATACAGACTAAAAAATTTTGTTCCCTATAGGGAATAGCAGTTGTTCCCTGTAAGGAACAACAAAGAAAATGCACACAAAAAGGTGATGTTCCCTAGAGGGAACAACAGCCAGTCCCTGTAGGGAACATCAAAAGAAAATACACACTAAAAAGTGTTGTTCCCTATAGGAAACAACAGTTGTTCCCTGTAGGAAACAACAGTTGTTCCCTGTAGGGAACAACAAAGAAAATGCACATGAAAAAGTGTTTTTCCCTAGAGGGAACAACAATAGCAGTTGTTCCTTGTAAGGAATAACAAAGAAAATGCACACGAAAAGGTGATGTTCCCTAGAGGGAACAACATCTGGTCCCTGTAGGGAACATCAAAAGAAAATACACACTAGAAAGTTTTTTTCCCTATAGGGAACAACAAAGAAAATGCACATGAAAAAGTGTTATTCCCTAGAGGGAACAGCAGTTGTTCCCTGTAGGGAACAAAAAAAGAAAATCCACACTAAAAATTGTTGTTCCCTATAGGGAACAACAAAAGAAAATATACACGAAAAAGTGTTGTTCCTTATAGGGAACAGCAGAAGAAAATACACACGAAGAACTGTTGTTCACTATAGGTAACATCAACTGTTCCCTGTAGGGAACAACAAAATAAAATACACACGAAAAAGTGTTGTTCCTTATAGCGAATAACAGTTGTTTCCTGTAGGGAACAACAAAAAGAAAATACACACAAAAAGTATTGTTCCTTATAGGAAACAACAACTGTTTCCTATAGGGAATAGAAAAGAAAATAGGGAGAGGAAAAACACTGACAAGAAATTATCCCTACTGCTCTAAACAACAGAAAGACAATTGTAGAAAGAAAAGCAATAGAGAAAAACAGGAAAAAATAATTGTATTTACAGAAAAATAGAGAAAAGCAATCATATTTATAGAAAAACAGAGAAAAACACATAAAACAATCATATTTATAGTTTAAAAAGAAATAAATATTTACAAAAATGATGCTGCTGAAGGATTGTCTTCTGCAATTGAAAGTTGCATGGTGGGGTCTTCATTGTTCAATCGCCAATGGAGCAGAAACTACAATTTGAATGAATCAACACCTAAAACACAAAAACATAAGAGAAATCAGAAAAGAAACAACAGTTTATTTAAAAACAGTATATAAATAAAAAAATTAAGTTACAACAACTATGATGTTATTTCGTAAGGGAATATCAATCTGTCAATGGAAAAGGAAATGATCTCTTGGAAAAATGTTTTGGCAGCAGTGACATGAATCTTCAAATGGGAATCAATTCTTCATTTTTTCTGTTATGAATCTGTTAGGTAATTAATTGGATTAAATTCCTTTGTTTCATTAAAATTTCTTTCAAGAATCGCTCATCCATAAATTGACTTTCTTTATTCTCCTACGACCTGCAAAAAATGAGTGTCTACTTGCAATAAAACATTAAATCATGGAGAAAGAGAGGTGATCGGGCTCCCTAATCCAAGAAACATGCAAAAAAAAAGGTAGCTACTCTTCAAAACAAATCCGTAGAAAAATAAAAGAAATTTTATTTGTCACCTACGAGAGAGCAGTGGTCGACCATACTAACCAGCAGTGTTTTAACCATAAATTCTTTTTTTTTCATCCGATTTGAGTGATTCCAAAGCCAAATGAAATTGAATTTAGGGATATGTCTCCAATAGAAACATTTTTTAAAAATTTCATGTAATGGTATGTTAAATATTCTTAAAACAACCTGCATAATAGAGTCATTTTCGATTTTCCAACTCAGAACAACAGTTGATATTTCAAGCATAAAATTTTCATTTTATGATGGATTAAGATGATTAAAATTGTAAATGAAATTAGATTCATTTATTTATCTCCAATAAAAACAGGTTTTGAAGACAAGAAGAATTGATAGGTCAAATACTTTAATGAATAGCTGGAAAAACAGAGTTTTAAGAGTGCTGATTTATGATAGAAAATCAGTATTTTGGTCATAACTTTCTCATACGATATCGAAATTGAGTGATTAAAATTTCCTTGTAAACTATATTCATCTAGGAATAAACCATAGAAACATTTTTAAAAATAGTCATTTATGCCTCCAAAAACTCGCTGTCCCAACTATGTTCTTGAGCTGCCTACTAGACGCCCTATCAATGTTTTGCTTCTAACTTTTTTGTTTCAAATAAAAATCGAGTGATTCAAATTGGGTTGGAAATTAGACATCAAGGAATAATTGGGATAGAAACATGTTTTTAAAATATTCACTTTTGGTCACTCAAAACATGACTGTCCCGACTATGTTCCTGAGCTCCTTACTAGATGCCTTGTCAATGTTTTGGTTCTAACCTTTTCATTTCAAATCAAAATGGAGTGATTCAAATTGGGTTGGAAATTATAAATCAAGAGCTACTGAGGATAGAAACAATTTTTTAAAATATTCATTTTTGGTCCCTCAAAACATGATTGTCCTGACTGTATTCCTGAGCTTCCTACTAGATGCCCTGTCAATGTTTTGGTTCTAAATTTTTTGTTTAAAATCCAAATGAAGTGATTCAAATTGGGTTGGAAAGTATACATAAAGGGATACTTAGGATAGAAACAAGTTTCTAAAATATTCACTTTTGGTCCCTCAAAACATGACTGTCCCAACTCTGTTTTCAGAAATTTCATCAAGCCCGCAAGCCAAAAAAATATGATATTCAAGAAATTTCTCCATATTGGTGATAAAAATGAATATGAGGGTTTTTAGAACTGTTATTTTCAATATAATACATCTACATACACAAATAAATTAAAATATTTATCACCGATGTTGATTTTCACAACGTGTTCCAACAAAAACAATTTTTTTTTTTTACATAATAATAAAAATGTATTTATTTATGCCCTTATTTATTTATTTTCTACACTAACATACTCTTCTTTGAAAATTGAATATGATTACGTATAATATTACTTCCAGTGAAGCCATTTTTGAAATAAGGCCTCTATTATGTACATACCCAAATTTGAAAAATAAATGTTAATAAATAGTAGGGTATGAGAAGTCAATTTCCCTTGAAAAGATGGTGCCAAAAATTGTTGAAGTATGGAGTGATGCTACAAACAAATGGAGTGAAACCAATATTCAATGTATCCCTTACTTTCTTGATTTCTCATAGCCATCATATCATGAAGTCCTTGAGTGTTTAAAATGGCTTGTTGATGTAGGCTAGAAGAAACCTCATTTTCTTTCATAACCTCTACAATTTTTGGATTTAATACATTCTGAATCTCAGTATAAGTTTTCTCCAATGGTGCGTGTGAGATAGAATGGGTGGAAAGGGTGGGTAAATTTTGCATTTCAACACTGTAAGCATGTTGTACTGGTTTATTATGGTGAGGGTGTGGAATGAGTTGAGCAGGAAATTGTGTAGGGAATGGAGCATTTTGATGATGTAGTTGATTGGGTTGAATGGATGATTTTGATAGGAAATCAAGGTGTTGTGGAAGAGCTGGAAGATGTGTTTGTGCTACAAGATCAGGGAGAGTAGTCATGCAATCATCAGATGAACCATGCCAAAATTGTAGACAAGATTGGTGGTGGTTATATTGAGATTGGCATGGATTCCCTAACATATGAGTATTCCATAATGGATTATGCAAGTAAGAGAATGGAGAGAAAGTGTTTTGAACCATACTTGTAGGCCACAATTTCCATAGTTTTGACCTTGTTGTAGCTTCCCCATCTCTTTGATATGCTACTTCCATCCTAGATAAGGAAGAACAACTATCTATGGGATGCTCCTTTCAGTAATGAGGGAAAAACACTTCATGAAATTCTTAATTTTTTTGAACCTGCAAAACATTCAATTGTGAATTTAGAGAGCTAATAAAATCATATTTAAAATTTTCAAATAAAACATTGATTTCAGCTCTTATGTCTCTTGTTCTTGGAGTAAATTTGGAAAATAAAGAAGAAACTTCTCTAGAATTCTTACCAGCCTTGGAAATTCCTCTTGAATACCTTATGCACAATTCACAAACATCATCATATGATTACTGAAAAACATCACCTTTTCCTGTCAGATTTAAGATTTCTAAAAATTCATCTTTGATTCCTTTAAGAAGGAGTGTTTTCAAGATCTCTTTTTCCAAATGCTTATGCTTTGATTTTTGAAGGTTATATTGAAATCACTCTACATATTCCTCCAAGCTTTCATCTTCCCTTTGTTTCGTACCGAAAACATCTTCATTGGATTTTCAATAGTCTTTGTACTTCTTCAAGAATATGTTCTTCATGTCCTCCCATGTTTGGATGTAGTTCACACCAAGGTTCGTGAACCATCGGAGAGCTACTCCTTTTAGAGTAAGAGGAAATAATTTCAACCTTCAATCATTAGTACAATAATCATATCCTCTACAAAGTATTTCAAATTCAAATAAGAATGTATCTCAATCTTCATTTTTCAAACCATGAAAAATTGGTAGAGACAATGGGGGAATTATATGCATTTGTGTCACACCTCCTAGATCTTTGATAGGGAATTCAAAAGTTGCAATGTGAGCCATTTCTTACCATAATAGAAGATGTTCTTCATGTGTTTATTTGAGGATTCTCCTTCAAATGTTCATGTCAATTGGTTAGCAAAATGGGTGTTGCTTACATCACCACTCGAGTGGAATTACAAGATTTTTTTTTTTCAAAAATTCTACCTCTAAAATTCCTACTTCAATTCCTCTGCAATTCTGCTAAAAAGCAGGCGAAGGAGAAAGCGCTTTACTTTCTTGTTACGTAGGTTCTTACCTTTCATTTTTAATACCCAATTCTTTCATAGTATACAAACATCAAACACCTACTTCAACTTCTATGCAATTGTTCTGAAAAGCAAGCAGAAGAGAAAGTATTTTACTTGCTCGTTACGTAGGTTCTTACCTTCTGTTTTTAATATCCAATTCTTTCCCAGCAACAAATATCAAACATACATCACTCTCTGTGAAATGGAAACACTCTCCCTGGTAACGACGCCAAAATGTTGGGTGCTAAAAGGTGTCTTTTAAAACTCCTAATTGCCTCACATTAATTATCAACCTAGGTAAGTCTTTTTGTTTCAAGAGTGTACAAAATATATGCAAGCTATTAATTCAGAGAGTAATGTTTCATAGATTGCAGTATAGATCTTTTAATACAAGAGTAAACAGATGTAGCAAGTAAATTCTAATTGCAACTAAAAGAAAACTCAATCCTCTAATTAGATCCTATAGCAATTCAAGTAACAGCAATATGAGATTCAAGTAATAGAAATATCAGTTGAGAGTACAGTAGTGAAAACTCTTCTCTTCGAAATTGATTGAATCTCAATCAAATGCATTCTTCAGTAAGACAGTGGTGATATCAATATGAGAGCCTAACATCAGTAGTTAATACTCATTACAGTTGATTACATCGAGCAGAATATTTATCTAAGAAACTCAATCCAAAACGAAAGTAATTAAATAAACAACAATACTGTAAATTATATAAAACAGAGCTATTCGGTAAACACAGCAAAATAATGAACAACAAATGAGATAAAATCACAGAAAGCAATAATAATATCAAACTATCACACTTGCGATAATTGGAAATGTATGACACATATGAAGCAATGAATTCCATCAGAAGCCGGGCCCTTAGCCGTGAGCGTACACTTTTGGTTACTTCAGATAATGTGAAGGAATAGTAACTTCACTTATGTATTAATCATCGAACTTGAGTAGGATTACAATATAATTCTGTCCTTTCATAGTTACGTTCTGTCCATAATTATTCTCATAAATAAATCTATATTCCCTTTCATAATTCTCCTCTTTGATCTCTGTTTTTTCATTTAAATACACATAGAGCAGAGAGAAGTTACAATGGAGATGATTACAAAATGATTCTCATAACAAAATTGGATTTTTCATAACCAATTGATCAGCAATATCATATTTGAAATATCTTTCGATCAATCATTCAACAGTAACAAGTCGAAGTTGGTATTGCAACTGTGATAATTTGGAAAATGGCCACAACAACGAATCTAGGAAAATTATATTCAGAGAACCTTCTGTTTCTCTTAATACGAACCAAATTTGGGCAAAATTCTCTTCAAATAACTTAATTCGGTCCATTTTGGACAAAACCCATGTTTTGGATTTTCCAGATTCTTCTCCATTGGCCCAAAATGTCCAATGAAAAATTGTCGCTTCTTATTCCAGTGAATTTGTGAGTTGGAATATTTAGTGATGAGTTGGAGATCAAATCTGCAATCTCGAGAATATCTTGGAGGCTAAAATGGTGAGTGATGTTACAAAAAATTTACTAATAAACCATCATTGATAAAATCATGCATAATAATCATCAATTTATTAAAAATAAAGGAGAATAAATAATATTTATCCATAAGTGCATAAATAATTATAAAATGGAATTATATGATAAAACATGATAAATGATGTGATAAAGAATAGTATAAATGGATGAAATAGGTTTTAAAAAGTGATCATAATAATGACAAACTAGCGGCCCAACAACAGTTAGGTTGGGCAATGTAACACACTCTTCCTACATATACCCATGTAACCAATCAACTGGCTCAAACATGTGATGAGAGGATACTAATATGATATTAAACCTCCTAAATGACCTTTATCAAGTGAAACTAACAGAAAAATGACAAACACACCTTACACAACATCAATAACACCTCCATGAGGTAAACCACCCTCCCAGATCCCTGAAATTTGAAGGGGAGATAAAGTTTGACCCTCTTGAGCCTTAGCTATGGGAATATGAAGTAAAGGGAGAAAATATATACCCTTATTCATGGGATAGCCTTGGAAAGGGAGCAGCCAAGGCCCCAAAAAGTTAATTATATGTCTGCAGTTATGGGAGTTTTGCCATATTTTTAGCCCCTGAGCCTTGGTCACTACTCAAAACTTCTTGTAACTTCAAGAGGGGATAAATAACATTAAAATAAATACATGGAAACAATCAAATCATCGGGAACTCATCTGACCCCGCCCATCCATGACAGGAATTTATTCAAACATGTCACAAACATTGCATCCACGGGTGTAAACAATAGAATTAAACATATGGGTATAATACTTATCTGAGAATCGCTTAGAAGAATTGAGCCCTTACATAATAAGATAAAATAAAATCTATATGACCATAGATACATTGTATATTCATTTACGGGAAAAAATATAGATAGATCCATACATCATCAATGATAAAATACATGCTTATAACCAGCATAATAACAACATAAAGGCCATGGATATAACAACAAATAAATCCATACATAAACCAATGCATTTGCATATCGAATACCATAGGAATGAGCTCTCCATTACTGAATGTAAAAACCAACATGAGATGGGACTTCCACATTCCACTTGACCATAGATTGGTTTAATGAAGTCTCACTTCAACCAATCACCCTCATGCCATATTCCAAGCATGAATGTGGGACTTTATTAAACACACCAATCAACACCAAACCAGGGCTCCAGATACCAAACTGACTCACCCCCAAACCAATGATTCCACCTCACAGTCAAACATCACTAACCATCACATATTGATATCTATCTAATTTTTTCTAGGGCTCTAGATTGTTTGCTCCAACCAGGGATTCCAAGACTAGTAACTCAACCCCAACTGTTAGAGGTCTTCCAGAGAATTTTTCCAACCAAGGCTTCTAGGGCTAGTAAATCAACCCCACCATTTTCTGGGTGCCAGAAAATTTTTCCAACCAAGGGTCTAGGACTAGTAACTCAACCCAAGAGCTATCCATCGAGCTCTAGAGCATTTGTCCAACTAAGGCTTCTAGGACTAGTAACTCAACCCAGAGTTGTCCACCGATATCTAGAGCCTTTTTCCAACCGAGGCTCCAAGATCTAATAACTCAACCCATAGTTGAAGGAATCATGAGAACCAACTAGAAAACAATAAATGAAAATAGACCCACAACACCATCACTATGAAGGAAATGGAAAGGCTAGGAAAATCCATGTGCATGTTAAAACTAGTGAGGAAAACATACATGAAACTCAGTACCTGCACTCAGAACCTACTGTAGATGTTGATCCTGATTTCCTCTTGTGATTTGCTACTCTTCCTTTTCATTCTTGATCCAAATCACCGAGTATGCCACACTCTCAAAGACTGCGTGAAGAATACTCTAAACACTCTCAAAGACTGCGCGAAGAATACTCTAAGTATCCAAGAGCGAGAGAGAGAGAGAGAGATGAGAGCTCAAAAACTGAACTCAGAAAAGCACCAATTGATCCTCACAATCCTTTTTATTAGTGAGGGCTATATTTCCTTTATTTTCCATTATTTTTCTTCATTTTCCACCTCACATGCAGCCAGTGACCTTTTAACTTCCTTTTCTCATATTTTCCATTATTTTGATAAATAAATGCTAATAAATTCCACTTTTTCCTTCTAGACCCTTGGCCATTTATTTTTCCAATTTCCTTAGCGACAATAAAACGAATCCTTACAAAAAATGAGGAACTCTAATCCCTTTCCAGTGGGAAGGTAGAATGGATAGAGGAATGGTGAACACCCACTTGGAATTTTTTCCCACCATTCAGCTTGGAATATGTGTCCAATCAACCATGGTCTTATATATTTTTTACATGGATTTTACTAGGGATATTACAGAACCATCCCCCTTGTGGGAACACCATATTAGGTGTTCAATGATACCTATAAACCACAAAAATCCTAAATACAAAACATACTGCCTATAGATCTTCATAACATAGCTCGTTGTAGTATTTATAATGACCACCGATGAACCATGACAACCATGTATTTTATTGTATCTTTATACCATAGATCATCATGGTATTTACAATAACAACCATATATACAATCATATTGTCTATGGAGCTTTATATTTCTAGCTCGATAGAATATTTACAATAATATACACATATACACATTTGCTCAACCCACAAATAGAAGGATACAGTTCCCATATCAATTAACAAGGAAATATAGAGGATCACACCTCCACCCTCAAAAGTAGAAATAAGGATTCAACTCCTTACCAGGAAGTCTAGAATCCATTTCCAAAGACAAATTTGCATCTAATGTCTACTGCTACAATCCTGCACCACTTTTCCTCTCATCGAATAATTACTGACTCATTTTTCTAGGGTACACTCCCAACGTGCATCTGATTCCATCTAGCAATGCTAATGACCAAAAAAAAATCCATACCTTTCCTTCCCTTCTCTGCTACATAGTTCCTCGGAAAATCTAGACACCCCCTTCCATACATTCACTCACCTTCCAATTTCCATTGGCACCCCCATCACGAGTAGTCCATCTTTTGACAAGGTTTGCTTGCATCGGAAGTTCAAACAACCAAGGCATTTACCTACCTCAAAAACATTATACTGGTCATCACATGCTCATGGAAATCAATGGAAATTATTGGGTACCAATGCCCCACAATGGCCCTATTCTAGAAATGCTTTACCAACATACTGTTGGATATTAAAATTCCTTTTTTTGTTTCTTCTACTACTTGCAATCATTTTTAACCACCAAACCGGGAATTTCCATGCTTCCTGTACCAAGTACATAAATTCCATTAGTTCAAAATAAATTGAGATAACTTCAATGCATACCTCATTGATAACTCGTCAATAAGGTGCACCTACAATGCTGTTTAGTTCCTATCACACAAGTCCAAATAGTTGTTTGATCAAATCATTGTTTATACGCATATCATATCTAGTTAGCTCACAACTCAATCATCATAAATTAAAATCATGAATAACATGAAATCACCATAAACCATAATAACAAATCACATGTAACCATCACAAGTCAAAATTATAGATCATACGCATAAGAATAGTGGAATAAAATAATGATACTTATCATTGATCGGTTTGTACTTATGCCTTTGCCCTTTCTGTACACACACCAAATTAGTTGCCAAACCCGGCAAGCACCCAATGCGCTTGTCTCTCTTCACTTACATACACATACACACAGTTTACAACACATACATCCACATAAGGTGTACCACAACACATAATCCATACAAGCACATCTAGTATACAAGAGAACAAATCACGTACACCTACATCCACTGTACAACACAATACATGCACATGCACATACACCTACACCTAGTGTACAATACAACACAATACATTACATATATGTATATAGAGTATAACATAATGAATACACATGTCATGATACCACGACATGCACATACATATTATCACATTTCCACAACATAGCACGTATGCCATGTACACAATACAACATGTATACCAATACCCTATGCACAACATGTACATAATACCACTTGTACACAACACTACTTGCACAACGTGTGCACAACATCACATATACACGAAACCATATGCAGAATGTGTACACAATGAAAATGTACATCACACCACATGTACCATGTGTACACAATACCACATGTACACAACAGCACATGCACGACATGTACATGACACCACATGCACACAACACCACCTGCACACAACACCACCTGCACACTACACCACTTGTACAACATGTACACAACACCACATGCTTACAACACCATATGTATAATCATGCACACAACACCAAATGTACGTCAAACACACCACACCATATGTACACAGTGATGCATATTCACCATGCACATAACACCATACATACACAACAATCCACATCTAACATGAACAAAGCACCATATGCGCACAACATTGCACATCCAACATGCACATGGTTCGATATTTACATAACACTGCATATCTCACCAGTACATAGCACCATCTATACCTAGCACTACATATGTAATATACTCAGAACACCATATATAGAATAGGCATAAAACATCATATGTACACAATACTACATATGCAACAATTACACATCACCATAGGTAGAACCACTAAATAGACAATCAGGCACATAATATACACATCTATAGACCACACATTTACCCACAAGGAAAAATTGCTCATAGTGTCTTATACATTCTTGTACCAGCATGCCGCAAAGCATATTTCTTTAACTTCGCTGATGTACCCCTAAATATTACCTTTCCATAACATAAACATAGGCATAGTACAAGAATATAAAATTAAGTCATATCCACATGGTAGTGACCTCATATATTTGTCAATGCTATGATGCCACTTGATTCCTCATAGTCAGGAACGTCTTCATGTCATTCACCTGCATAAGAAATCATTCCTCCACAACGGTTATCCTTAAAAACCCTGTCATATAGTGACATAGATACATACATACATACACATATATATACTATTTAGCATAAAACAATCATGATCCTGCTAGACAATGACATTCATACACACATATATACATATAAACATTAATGATCAAACAATCATGATCCATGATGACCTTGTCAGAAATGATCATCATACATACGTACATGTATACATATATAAACGTCAACAAAATCATGATCAAGACATGATTAACATATATTATAAGGTCTAGGTTAAGATAAATTCCTTTATCCATGCACAACATGAACATCATTGAGAACAATAGTTCTCAACTTTAGCCAAGGCATCTGACGCCTCAAATCCATTTACTTTACCTTTTTGTTACATTTCTCATGTTTTTACTTCGACCATCTGTTTTCTCAATTTAATGTCTTAAATTTCTTACATAAATTATCAACCGAGATTTGTACACTAATGAAGTGTGGTGCACTATATGTGCTTAGTTAACCTTCTTCTTACCTCGTTGTATGTATTTTTATGTTGTTTTGGGGATTTTCTTCTTTATATGTAAATTTTAATCTATAAATATGAAAGGAATCAAATGAATCTAGTGAAATTTAAATGTGTAAAACTAATTTTAAAATAAGGAAGAAAAGGAAGTGTTCTTAAGTTAAACTAATTTTCATAGAAATGCATCAAAAGCTATTGACTGGTTAGGATTTGATCTAAAAACATAGTATATTCTAATGAATTACAATTTAACGTTAGTCCTATTCCATGGATATGAATCTTATAGCTGAAATTTGAAATTTCAATGCTACTTTAGATGAAAAAAGATTCGAAGGAAAACAACTAATGTATGTTTAAACACTCTAGCATTCAATATGGAAGTATGATGGAATCACCCTCTCGAAATGATGTACAAGCAACCTATTATACTTCAGTTTTGAAAATTTAAGTCTAGGAAAGAAATTAAAGTATGCAAAGGGAAAAACTCAATAATTTCATAGGTTAGACATTGAAGAACCCAATTGTGAAGTATGACAAGTCACCTTCTTGGCCTGATCTTTAGGAACACACAATTATACAATTAATTGAGGATCTTAATGTAGAAAACAATGTAAAAGAATAAAAATAAAAGCTCAATGATTTCATAGGTTAGACATCCGAGCACCCAATTGTGAAGTATGACAAGTCACCTTCTTGGCCTGATCTTTAGGAACATCCAGTTATACAATAAACTGAGAATTTGATCTAGGAAAGTAAATGAAAGAACATGAAAGGAACCTAAACAACTGTGAGCTCTATTGCCTCAAAATTAATCGAATTGGAAAATAGATAAATAAACCTTCTTGAGATGTTTTAGGAAAGAAAATATTACACAATTATTATATCATTTATGCTAATAAAACATCCATAAATTAATTCTATGAGGCTGAAAGAAAACTGCAATACAACATTATTCTATTCAGGAAATTGATAAAACAGGGTAAAGAATTAAACTAAAACAATTAAAGAAAAACCTCCTCCTGTGAAAGGGCCCTCTGCAACAAATTTTGTCGAGATCCTAGCTAATTATATATGCATTAAGCATGTACTGGAACCATAAACACGATCCTTGTATTATGAAAAGAACAAAGTTTAAAACAATACACAATGTTTCAGAAATTACAACTGCCTCTTGGTTTCCGCATAACCGATATTTAAATAAGACAAAACATAACTTTTATGAGCTAATTTCGGGTATAGGTGGCTACCTTAACCGAAACATAAAATTATATTTTAACTGGTTAAATCTTGATTAGTTACGTTATAGCAAATCAAGAGTTCTTCTGCTCTCGGCTTACATCCTTTGACCAGACTTTGACCACAATCTCAGGCATCCTTTTCTATCGATTTTGATTAAGTAGATAGGACAAAATACCTGTGTGAATTATTCTGGAGATGCCCATCTGGCTCATTTCTCTAGTTTCTCCTTGGAACCTGTCAAACCATGAAAGTAGCTATGGAACCAACGATGAGCTGCAGAATAGGCTGCGTTCTGTAGCCAAATTACAAAAATTCATTCGAATAGCAAGAACACCAAAATATAACATATAAATCACTTAAATGCATTCCTTGAGATAAACCATGACATTTATCATTTATTGGAGTGTATGAACTTATGATAAAGTAAGGAAAAATGGTGAGAAAGGATGTCTGAGAGAGGATAATTTTGAGGTTCAACATACCCCCACTAAGAACTCATTTCATGTCCACATATAATTTACCAAAAATGTGAACTTTCCTCTACTATTGCATTTGTGCATAAACTTCTGCTAACACATCCAGTTTCCTCCTTTTGTTTTTCTTTGAAGTGATTGCCCGCTTGGGGTTTGTCATAAGGAGCTTGTAATTGATTAATCACTGCCTTGTTTAGTGATTTGTTCTTTGTTTTTAACTTCTTGTTCTTTTTCTACTACGGTCCTAAGTGCATAATGGTATTGTCACTAATTACTTTCTCCAATTTGTTCTACTTCTTCAAGGCTTCATTCTCATGTTTAATATGCCTATTCCATATCTCTAGTTCATAGATTTCTTGTTTAAGAGTATCAACTAGAGGTTTTGGATTCATTGTTGCATTTCTCTTCTCCAGTGACTCTATGCAATCATATATTTCTTATTCTACTAGGTCTATTCCTGGAGATCTTATGGTGGGACTACCTTCAAAATTATGAATATGAGAATTTTGAGAGCTACATGGAAGAGAAATATTGATGGGAGATGGTATTGGAGGTTCTTCATATAAAATTACAAACTCTGTCTTTTTTGGTAATGTTTTCTTCACCGAACCTCAGAGTCTAGAGCTCCTTCTTAGCTGTGGAGGATTTAAGTCTTCCCTAATTGTAAAATTTCTCCTCTTCTCTATTTTATTTCGTGTCTTGACTTTACCTTTCTTTTTGTTCTTTTCCAGCTCTGCAGAGATGAGCTTTTCATCATTTCTTTGAAATGGAGATGCAAGTTTGTCTTCAATGTTTATGTCAATGTTCTTCCTTCTGCTTTTTCTAATATTTTCTTATTTAGGCTGCTCTGGTACTTCTTGGAAATGGTTTCTAATAAGCAAATTCTCCCAAGAATCTCCTATACTTTTTAAATGAAACTCAAGAAGTATTTTTATTAACCCATGATTTTTCATAGTGTTGTCTATAAATTGTATTCTCTTCTGTACATTTGTAGACATTATTTTTAGGCTATTCAGTAATAATAAGGGAATATTTATTTCACCATCCTCTAAGAAATTCATCAACAATCGAATATGATATGCATACATGCAACCAAACCTACCTTCAGAGATGATAAAATTCTGCAGAATTAAAAGCATGTTCCTCCATTTGTTCTTGACTACAGAGCTAGGCATACCTTTTCTGGAAACATAAGTATCCATACCTAGATTTTTTAGGATAACCTTCCATGATTCACTATGAAATTATTTGTTTTTGAACCACCTTTTGCCAATCCTTGGGAGTTTTGTGGCTTTAGTTATGAATTCTTCAATTACTGAGAACTTAATATCTCCTATTTCAACTTATGTCTCATCAAGAGACCTCGCAAAGGACTTAGTGATCTCTTTGTGGAATTCATCAAATTTTTCTATGAATTTGAGCCATTTAGACTTGTACAACATATCTTTGATTTGAGGATATCCTTCCATATATTTTGTTCCCACCGATTCTGATCTGACTATCAGTCCTATGCCTTCTATTATGAATATTCTAACATTCATAATTATCCTTCCCTATTATGAAGTGAATTGGCTTACAACTCTGATGAACGATGTCGAGGGTTTGTAGAAATAAGTGAGATGGATTTGGCTTTTTAAGAAACGTATATGGATATGTCACGTCAACGGGTCATGATCGTTAATCATGAATGGGGGAGTCTATTGTGGATCGTTATAAAACATAATATGAAGATGTGGCTGATCTATGATATCATTGAAGTCCCAATCGAATCAAATGATGACATGTCAAGGTAGCATATGATTATCCATACAATACATGCTAATGTTTTAACCTTGAAATTAAAATAAAATTTTGCAACTATACCTTTATAACTAACCTTTCATTGTCATTTCGTTGGTGTTGATTCTTCAAGTACCTTTTATCATGGTGGTCTTCAAATGTAGTCCTTCAATTTCCTGTATTCATCATTTTTTAGTAGGTTGTACAAATGTGTCAGAGGTGTAGAATCAAATGGAATGTGGCTACAGAATATGGAATCAGCAAAAGAAGGTGGAATCATTTGCAGAATGGAATGTGGCTGTAAAATGGGATGTGGCTACAGAATGTAGATTCTATAGAATGGAATATGACTGTGGAATGGAATGTAACTGCAAAATAGAATATGAGCTTCAAAATGGAATATAATTATGGAATGGAATGTAACTACAGAATATGAGCTGCAAAATGGAATGTGACCATGGAATGGAATGTAAATGCAAAATTGGATGTAGTTCTGTACTACTACTTATTGTAGAAAATAAAGGGAAAATATAGGATGTCAGAAATTTCTTATTTCCATCATGTGTTTTCTGTATAAGGATGGAAATCATTGATTTGTTTTCATACTTATACAGTTTATTATTATTATTATTATTATTATTATTATTGTTATTTATTTATTTATTTATTTATATACAAACACACACACACACACACACACACATAGGAAAAATAAAAGCTAATTTAGTGAAGAAGAAGGATTTTTCTTCATTAACTTCATATCAGTATTATCTTGGAAAATCTTGATAAACTCTTCTCTTGAATTTGGCTTATGATATAATTTCAACCGAAGTCCATTCATAATAAGAGGTACCTTTTCTTGATCAATTATCCTTATCCTGACTGCTCCATTGTCAAATAATTTTTCAATCTCATAAGGCCCAAGCCAATGAGTCCGAAACTTCCCTTGAAAATATTTGAATTTTGAATTGAACAAAATTGCCCAATCCCCTTCTTGAAACTTCTTCTCCTTGATATATTTATCATGCCATTTGGACCTTTGCTGCTGGACTATACTGGTTCTTTGAACTGCATCTTGCCTAATTTCATCAAGCTCATTAAGTTGCTCCAATCTATGCTTTTGTGCTTTTGATAAATCAAGTCCCAATTGGACTGCCATATTGAAGGTTTTAATCGAAAATTATATAGGGAAGAAGAATTTCTTTCCATAAACAAGTTTATAGGGAGTATGTCCTGTTGTATTCCTCCATGTAGTTCTGTAGGCCCATAAAGCTTCAGGAAGCCTTTCTGCCCAATCTCTTCCATGTAGATGTACAGTCTTAGTGAGAATTCTTTCAATCACTTTATTGGTAGACTCTACTTGATCATTTTTTTGTATTTTTTTGTGGATGATAAGGAGTGGATTTTCTGTGATTGATATTGTAAGTTTCCACAAGCTTTTCCACCTACTTTGATGTAAAATGATATCCTTGATCTGTCATAATTTATCTTGGAACACCAAAATGAGTGAAGATATCCTCAAAAATAAATTTAACTAGAGAATGTTCATTAGCTAAAGGAAGTGCTTTAACTTCTACTCATTTAATGACATAGTCAGTACATACTAGAATATATTTGTTTTGATTAGATGGTGAATTGATTGGTCCAACAAAATCAAAGTCCTATTTTTCAAATGGTTCGATGATTACCTGAGGTTGTAATGGCATTTCATGTGAGGGAACATGTTTCCCCATTCTTTGACAGCTACCACACCATTTCACATATTCTTTTGTATCCTTGAAGATGATGGCCAATAATATCATAAATGAAGAATTTTATAGGTTTTCCTTTTATCACCAAAGTGCCCACCATAGGTTTCATCATAAATTTCTTTAAGAATCTCATGCATTTCATCTTCTCAAACACATCTTCTGATAATCAAATCTGGACCTGTTTTATACAGTTCATCGTTAATCCATGAATAATTTTCACTTATTTGAATAATACTTCTTTTCTCTCTAGGGAACAAGTGTGAAGGTAACTTTCTTATGACTAACTAATTATAAATATCTGCAAACCAAGGGATTTTACTAGCTATTTCAAAAAGGTATTCATTAGTAAATTTATCCTCAACTGGAGTATCATTTTTGAAATTTTTAATTCTAGACAAGAAATCAACAACTGTGTTTTGTTTTCTAGGTCGGTCTAGAATGGTGATATTGAATTCTTGCAGGAGTAATAACCATCTTGTGACTCTGCCATTAGTAAGATATTTATTCATTAAGTATCTAATTGGAGATTGATCTGTATGAACAAAGGTTTCATAGCTTGTAATAAAATGTCTAAATTTGTTGATAGCATGAACAACAGCTAAGAATTCTTTTTCAGTTACAGTGTAATTTAACTCAGTGGGAGTCAAATTCTTGCTTTTGTAATAGATAGCATTGGGGTTCAAATATTTTTTTCCTAATACAGCTCCCAGAGATGTATCTGAAGCATCTGTTGAAATATGAAAAGGTAGTTTCCAATTTTGACCTCTTAAGATGGGTGCTTCATAAATTTTTGTTTTTGAATTTTCAAATGCCAATTGGCAATCAGGATTCCAACTGAATTCACAATCTTTGGTAAGTAACTTGAAGAGTCAGGCTACTATTTTAGTGAAATTTTTCTATATATCTCCTATAATATCCTATGAATCCTAGAAGACTTCTAACATCCTTTCGACAACTTGGAATTAATAATTTGGATATGACTTCAACTTTAGATGTGTCAAATTTAATTCCATCTCCTGAAATATGATGTCCTAAAACAATCCATTCAGTAAACATCATAAAGCATTTTTCATGACTTAGTGAAAGGTTTTCTTCCTTACATATTTTAAGAACCTTTTCCAAATTCTCTAAAGCTTCTTCAAACAAATTCCCATAAACTATAAATTCATCCATATATACCTTTACACAATCATGTATTCGATCAAAAAAAAATCCTAGTACCACCCTTTCTAATATTGCGTGTGCATTGAACAATCCAAAAGGAAGTACTCCGTAGGCATAATTCCCCCATGGAAAGGTGAATGTGGTCTTTTCTTGGTCTTCAGGTGCTACCTAAATTTGATTGTAACTACTAAAACCATCTAGGAATGAAAAATACTTCTTACTTGCTAATGTATCCATTACTTGATCTATAAAAGGTAAAGGAAAATTATCTTTTAGGGTAGCTTTATTCGACTCTCAAGATTCAATGTATACCCTCTAGTTACCATTATTTTTGGGTACAATCACTAAAGTAGAAACCCACTGACTGTCTGAAATTGGGTAAATGAAGTTCACATTCAGAATTATTTGCAATTCTTCTTTCACAAATTCCCTAAGATTTGGATTCATCCTTCTTTGAGGTTGTCTAATAGTTTTCCAATTTTCCTCAATGTAGATGTGATGTATACAAGCCCTAGGACTAATTCCTTTCATGTCAGTGTATTCCCATGCATATGCAGAAGAATGTTGTTGTAATGTTTTTATTAGATTTTCCTGTTGTAATCTTTCCAAGTTTTTGTTTATGTTCAAAGTTTTTCCTGGAAAGATTTCAACTGGAGAGCTATGAAATTCTTCCATAGAATGAAGAGACATCTTCCTAGATGATCAATATTAAATTTTTCATTGTTCTTGAAATTTCTCATGTTCATATTCTGAAGATGTTTCAAAATTTTCTATTGAATATAAGATTTGACTATCTTCACTAATGCTTGAAACAGTAAAGAGAGGTTGTATATCATTTTCATCATCAATCCATTCATCATCTTCTAATTATGTGATTGTTTTTTCTGGAGGATATAGAGTGAATTTCTTTATTGAGTTACCAGCAAAGATGTACATATCACTAGATATACATCTAATGAAAGCATCAGTTGTGGCCAAACAAGGTCTTCCTAATATTATTGGATGTCGTCCCAAATTTTTCTTAGGAGTTAAGATCATAAAATTGACAGGATACTCCCAAGAGTCTAAGGATACTGAAATATCTTCTAACACACCATCTGGCTTGATTATAGATCTGTCCCCTAATTGCAGTAATCTAGGTGTATACAGAAGGTTAGGAAGTTTGAGGTGTTCCATGGTTTGTTTGCTCATGATGTTTATAGATGCTCCTAAATAAATCAATGTATTTGGAATTTTAACACCATTGATATGTGTTTTTACAACTGGACTTCCTGGATCTAGATATTTTTGTATGGCAATTTTTCCCATCATTATATATGCAATTTTTTCTAATAGTTGAATTCTTTTCATTTCTTTTGTTTTTCTTCCTAGTTTCTTCGTGCTCAACTCTTTTATTATTTTGGCTAGAATTGGAATCTCTTTAATGGCTTGTAACAAAGGGATTTTGATACAGCCATTTTTTAACTCATCTAGAAAATCATAATTGGGCAACATAATCTGCTTTTCTACCCCTCTATCAACTTGAAATCTTTCAACGAAATGAGCCTTAGAAGTAAGCATTGATGGTTGCTCTATGATAGGAGTCGAGTTTGTTGGTTCTTTTTGTTTTTCATTTTTAGAATTATGGTTTTGAAGAGATGTTCCTTCCTCAAAACTTTTATTTGGCTATAGAGAATATTTGAAGAGATTTTTTTGAATAACCACAGAAGGATTTTTCTTTTCTAGTATCCTACCAAATCTAAGTTGGACGTCACTAAGATCTAGTGGAGTAATCATATATGTTGGAAATTGGTATCCTTCTATCATGTAAGTATTTTGAGGATTTTTATTATTAGGGTTTAGTAATGGTTCTGCAGGTAGTTGATTTGGTCTTTGTGGGAATGCCAATGGAAGTTGTGTATTTTGGTTTTGGAGTTGGGGTTGTTGATTTTGTTGAGGAATTTGTTGGGGAGGATAGTTTGGATATGATGGAGGATATTAGTAGTATTGAGTGTATCTACCATAGGGTTTTTTCATTCCTTATGCCCAAGATTGATGTTGAGGCCAAGGTTGTTGCCAAGAATTCCAATTATTTGGTGGGGTCTGAGTGTACATTTGATTCTTAAATCCTTGAGTTTGTGGCCCCTACCATGCTCTTCTAGAGAAAAAGAAAAGAGCCTATGTTGGATTTGAAGTTGTTTCTTCTTGTAAAACAACCTTAAGACCTGGAATTGAAGTGCAGCTCTTAGTTTCATTATTTTCTGAACAAATCATACATGTCTCTATGAATTTTTCGTCAAGAGAAAATTCTCTTAAAGCATGCTTCTTTCTGCATTTAGGACAGAAAATAGCCAAAGCATCAGTCTCGGTTTTCTGCTTGTTTTGTAATTTAAGGGTGTCTATCTATTCACTAATACTCCCTAAGATATCTGTTTTAAATTCATCAAGAATATTTCCAATTTCTACCCAACTTATTGTTCTAGTTGCAGATCTATTCACTCTAGCAAGAGAAGGATCTCTTGGAATTTTACCAGTTTTTTCTTTTCCCCTTGAGAGATGAATACATAATTCAGCAATGTCAGGTAATGGGAGCTGAGAGATATCTCCCTTCCCCATCATGTTGATGATATCTATCTACTCATCACTAATGTCTTTTAATAAAATATCTTTTAAAGTATCTTTATCTAAATTATCAAATTTTTCTCTTTTTATGTTATAATTGAATCTTTCAATTAAATCCTCCAAATTCTCATCCTCATTGTGCATCATTTTAAATACTTCATCCTTGTGATTAATGGGTATGCAATAATCCAAATATCTTTCTAAAAATGCTTTCTTCATGTCATTCCATGTTATGGTAGATTGAGTGATTAAACCCATGAACAATTTTAAAGTTTCTTCTTTCAATGTTGAAGGAAACAACTTAATTTTTTTAAAGTCTTTTAAATAATCATAAGTTCTACACAAAACTTCAAATTAAAAAAAAAAATGTTTTAGGATCTTCACATTTTAATCCATGATAATTTAGGATGACAGAAGGTGAGATATTTTTCATTGTGGAATTTGTATCTCCATTAACTATAGGGAATCCAAAAGAACTATCAATTTCCATATTTCTTCTATTTGCTTCATTTCTTCTACCACCTCCTGCATTCCCTCTACCTCATCCTCCACCTCCTCCTCCAAAAAATATATTTTCTCCATTTAGAACTTCTCCTTCTCCTCTTTCTGCCATTATAGATTCTTCAGATCTAATATAAGGTTCAATCTGCAAGTTTAATTTCTCTTCCTCTGGTTCTTCTATTAATGGAATGTTGAAGAAATATTCTTCTTATTCTTCTCCAATAGGAATTTCTAATTCTTCAGCTAAAATATGTTCCCCTGTAGAGGTGAAAAAGGTTACTCCTTCTGTTGGAGATCTAGGATATTCTTCCTCTAAGACTACCTCAGTGTATGAAGTAGGAGATCCTCCTAATTCGATTTCTGACCTTAGGACTTTAGGAAGTCTATATCTAGTGAAGTATGGAATATGAGTTTGAGATGGAGGTGTATCACTTCATGGTCTAGGTGGACTGAGTGGTGTTGTAGGAATTAAACTCTTGCCTCTAGCTATGAATCTACCCTTATAATCTCTTTCCCTATGTATATCATTTTTTATGGATGTAAGAAATGAGGCTACCTAATTACACTTCCTTGGCAATGGCACCAAAATGTTTGGTCAATTCAATGTCTTAAATTTCTTATATAAATTATCAACTGAGGTTTGTAAACTAATGAAGTGTGGTGCACTATATGTGCTTAGTTAACATTCTTCTTACTTCGTTGTATGGATTTTTATGTTGTTTGGTAGTTTTGTCCTTTATATTTAAATGTTAATCTAGAACTATGAAAGGAATCAAATGAATCTAGTGAAATTTAAATGTGTAAAATTAATTTTAAAATATGGAAGAAAAGGAAGTGCTCTTAAGTTAAACTAATTTGCATAGAAATTAATCAAAAGCTATTTAATGGTTAGAATTTGATTTAAAAACAGAGTGTCTATTCTAATGACCTATAATTTAACATTAATCATATTCCATGGATATGAATCTTATAACTGAAATTTGAAATTGCAATGCTACTTTAGATGAAAATAAATTCAAAGGAAAACAACTAATGTATGTTCAAACACTCCAGCATTCAATATGGAAGAATGATGGAATCACCCTCTTGAAATGATGTACAAGCAACCAATTATACATTAGTTTTGAAAATTGAAGTCTAGGAAAGAAATTAAAGTATGTAAAGGGAAAAACTCAATAACTTCATAGGTTAGACAGTCAAGCACCCAATTGTGAAGTATGACAAGTCACCTTCTTGGCCTGATCTTTAGGAACACCCAATTATACAATTGACTGAGGATCTTATTCTAGAAAACAATTTAAAATTATAAAAATAAAAGCTCAATGATTGCATAGGTTAGAAATTCAAGCACCTATTTGTGAAGTATGACAAGTCACACTCTTGGCCCGATCTTTAGGAACATCAAATTATATAATAAACTAAGAATTTGATCTGGGAAAGTAAATGAAGGAACATGAAAGGAACCTAAAAAACTGTGAGCTCTATTGCCTCAAACTTAATCCAATTGGAAAATAGATAAATGCACCTTCTTGAGATGTTTTAGGAAAGAAAAGATTACACAATTATTCTATCATTGATGCTAAGAAAACATTCATAACATAATTCTATGAGACTAAAATAAAATTGCAACACAACATTAATCTATTTAGGAAATTGACAAAGAAGAGTAAATAGTTAAACTAAAATAATTAACGAAAAACGTCCTCCTGTGCAGGGATCCTCTACAACAGATTTGGTTGAATATCCTAGCTGATTATATATGCAATAAGAAAGTACTAGAACCATAAACATGATCCTTGTATTATGAAAAGAACGGAATTTAAAACAATACATAGTGTTTCAGAAATTACAACTACCTCTTGGTTTCTGCATAACCGGTATTTAAATAAGACAAAACATAATTTTGATGAGCTAATTTCACCTACAGGTGGCTATATTAACTGAAACATAGAATTAGATTTGAACTGGTTAAATCTTGATTTGGTACGTTAGAGCAGATCAAGAGTTCTTCTGCTCTCGGCTTATGTCCTTTGACTGGACTTTGACCACGATCTCAGGCATCATTTTTTTGTCGATTTTGATCAAGTAGATAGGACAAAATCCATGTGTGAATTATTTTGGAGATGCCCAGGTGGCTTGTTTCTCTAATTTCTCCTTCGAACCTTTCAAACCATGAAAGTAGTTGTGGAACCAATGATTAGCTACAATATAAGTTTTGTTCTATAGCCAAACCACAAAAATTCATTCGAATAGCAAGAACACCAGAATATAACATATAAATAATTTAATTTAATTCCTTGAGTTAAAAAAAAATGACATTTATCATTTATTAGATTCTATGAGCTTATGAGAAAGTAAGTAAAAATTGTGAGAAAGGATGTCAGAGAGAGCGTAATTCTGATGTTCAACACCATCCATTTACCGCAATGTACCCAAATAGTCAAATTAACTATCATAGTCTTACCTTTTGCTACACTTACTCTTGCACCGAGCTTCATTAAATTTCCTCTTTCCCAAGCCAATTCCCAAGACTCGAAACATAAAAGGAAGCACAAGAAATAAAAAATAAAATCATGGGAAAATAATAGCAATACGACACCATGGACAAAGTGTAAATGACTTTCACTAGACATAAATAAAACCACAAATCAATACAAAAAATTCACAAAATACCAAAAGTTCAAGACTAGAAACAAACACCATGACGCAATCCCCCATGGGTTCCCAAAGCCTCCAACGGAAATCTCAACCTCATACTTCTCCAATATTTCATGGAAGTCTATTTATCCATGCAATCCCCTACATCATACTACCATAAACATATAGTTCCCAGTGTATAAATAAACATAACAATAAGCTAGTTACCATACCCTTTTGTGCCACTCATGCTTCCTTGTAACTAAATAAACAAATGTTAGACATATGTTATAAACATAAATACAATATATATATATATATATATATATCCGTTGGAAATAAACATTTACGAAGGTTAATAACCATTCCATAATCCATAATCAGCTCACATTCATCGGTCATAATACATAATGCTACAACTATCACCTACTTACACTCAAGTATATACCAGATATATAATGCGTTAGAAAAATGATCCTAAAACAAAACCATTAGCTCATGCAATATTATAGACACATTTTGGTATCATACAATTAATCAAACATTCAAAAATTATAAATTCATCATCTTAGTATATCAACTAAACAACATGATAGACACCAAACATGCAAAACTAGATAGACAACATAATCAAACATTTAAGAACAAAGTATTCGACATAAGCAAGCTCATACCTTAATGTATCTCAGGGGAGGCTATCTTGTCTACACAATCAATCTAGTTAGCACGATCTAACTTCACACACATTAGCTCAAACACAACTAAGATCATGATATCCATAATATTAACTAACTAACATGTTCACATCATATTCTCATAAAAAATTGTCATTCATGCATAAAAATCACAGATGCACAATAAAACTAGATCAACATGACATAATATCAGAAATATATTGACTCATACATGAATGTCATAACCGTGACCATCTGCATAGCCCAATCCAATTACCATAGTACATATAACATCAAGATGTTAATGAAATAACTCTAATCACCAAGTTAGTAGCATGTAACAATAACAAGTTATATATCATTCTCATCAACAACGTGTAGCCTAATCATCAAGATAAATATCTTACAACAACAAAAATTTAACCTATAACATGCTCATCAACAACATATAAGTTATCTATCATAAAACAACAATAATAATGCATACCACCACATATTTATATCATACATGACTATCTAACACATGTACATATAATCGTACTAATCAACTAGCATCTATAATGTATGTAACCATAACATCAATAGAATGAAAGGAATACTCATAACCATGATGCATATAACAATCCTTAACCTACATACCTACATGCCCAACAGCCAAATATGTATGACGACATGCCCTTGCCTCGAGGTCCAATGCTACAACTTCACTTTGATGGTCTACAACTCATGATATATCTTAACCAACACATTCTATTCATAACATAGCAATATGATCGTGATGACCTTATTTCATACAATTACCTTATCCACAACACCTCACTCAAACCAATGCAAACTTGACCACATGCACCCAGTTGACATGTATAACCAATATTGAATGACCAATGCATGACACACATATAGCATGACATAAGCAATCATAAATGAAGAATACACAAGAATTACCAATATGTGACCTAGCATAAACAAGAAATTCCTTCACAACATGTAGAAACATGTAAGCAAGTGTGCATGAACAATACATATGTAGGAACCACACATAACCAGTAATACAACCATGAAAACATGTTGACAACAACACCACATCACTTCTATGGTGACACCACTGCCACCATGGCCAACGGAACATGGATGCAATAAGCACATATAGACCAGAAGCATACTAAACACATATGCACTCAACATAAATGCATGATCAACACACCACCCATTTAGCCCGAGAGTTGAACCATGCTCTGATACCACTCTGTAACACCATATTCCCACATATACACAAGTAATTGAATAACCAGGTTAAACATGTGATATGGGTCCACTAATGTGAGATTCAATCTCCTACATGACCTTAAGGAAGTGAAACCAACAGAAACACGACAAACACACCTTACAGAACATCAACAACACCTCTAGGAGGTAAACCACCCTATCGAACCCCTGAAACTTCAAGGGGGGCTGAATTTTTACCCTCTTTAGCCTTAGATGCAAAATATAAGGGAAAGGGAGGGGTAATAAACCCTTATCCATGGGTTGGCCTTGGGAAGGTAGTGGCCATGGCCCCAGAATATCAATTTTTTGGTTGCATCTTTAGGATTTGTGCCACATTTTTATCCCCTAAGCCAATATCACTTCCCAAAACTTTGTGTAGCTTCAAGAGGGGATAAAACATTAAAAAAAAATACATGGAAGCAATCACATCATCATGAACTCATCAAACCCCACCCAACCATGACAGGAATTTCTCAAACATGTCACAGACATCTCATCTACAGGTGTAAACAACATAATTAAACATAGTGGTATAATACTTATCTTAGAATCGCTAATAAGCATTATGCCCTTACATCATAAGCTGCAATACAATCTATTTTACTAAAGATACATTATATTTTCATTTACACAAAAAGACATAGATTGACTGATACATCATCACTAAAAAAATACCTAGTTCTGAATAACTAATAACAACAGAAATACCATGGATATAACAAAAAATAAATCCATGCATAAACCAATACATTTTCTTACTGAATAAAAAAGGAATGAGCTTTTCATTACTTAATGTAAAAACCAACCAGATATGGGACTTCCACGTTACACCCGACCATAGATTGCTTGAGAAAAGTATCACTTCAGCTAATCACCCTAGTGCCATATTCCAAGCATGAATGTGGGACTTTACTAAACACATCAATCAACACCAAAATAGGGTTCCAGATACCAAAAAATATCAACCCCAAACCAATGATTTCACCTAACGGTTGGACATCACTAACCATCACAGAGTAATCTCTACCCAAGTTGTTCTAAGGATCAAGAGTGTTTGTTCCAACTAGGGCTTCTAGGACTAGTAAATCAATCCCAACTGTTAGAGGTATTCTGGAGTGTTTGTCCAAACAGGGCTTCCAGGACTTGTAACTCAACCCCAACTATTTCTGGGTTCCAAATCATTTTTCCAACCAAGACTCGATGAATATTAACTTAACCCACCTAGCACTCCAGAGCATTTTTCCAATGAAGGCTTGGGACTAGTAACTCAACCCAAAAATTGTCTGCTGGGCTCCAGAGCATTTTTCCAACCAAGGCTTCGAGGACTAGTAAATCAACCCACATTTGTCTACCAAGATCCGAAGCTTTTGTCAAACCAAGGCTCCAAGAACTAGTAACTCAACCCACAATTAAATGAATCATGAGAACCCACAAAAAACAATCAATCGAAATAAACCCACAACACCATGGTTATTGAAGAAATGGAAAGGCTAGTAAAATCCATATGCATGCGCCATGCATGCCAAAACTAGTGAGGAATACATACATGTAACTCCGTACCTGCACTCAGAACTTGCTATAGGTGTTGATCCTTATGTCCTCTTGCACTTTCCTGATCTTCCTTTTCCTTCTTCCTCCAAAACACCAAGTATGCCACACTCTCTAAGAGTGCTCCAATAATACTCTAAGTGTCCAAGAGTATGAGAGAGAGAGAGAGAGAGAGAGAGAGAGAGAGAGAGAGAGAGAGAGAGAGAGAGAGAGAAATGAGAGCTCCAAAACTGAACTAACAAAAGCTTACCAACTTATCCTCATAAGCCTTTTTATTAGTGAGGCCTCTATTTTCTTCATTTTCCTCCTCACATGTAGCCCGTGACTTTTCACCTTCCTTTTCTACTATTTTCCATTATTTTCATAAATAAACACTAATAAATTCTACTTTTCCTTTCTAAATCCTTTTCCGTTTCCTTTCCTAGTTTCCTTAGCCATACCTAACTGAAGTGAACACTGTCTAGGATGTTTTTCCCACAATTCATTTTGGAATACGTGTCCCATCAACTGTAGTCTTATATATTTTTTACATGGATTTTTACAAGGGTTGTTAGAGGGAATATTCTTGATCACACCTTATCAAAGCCTTTTTATTTAGTTATGGTTCAATGTTTCCAAATCCATAAAGTGTCATTGATATGTTCAAGAGAATTCCTTCAGTTGTTATTTTCTAGGATACTCTTAAGCCTTCATTCATGTATGTTCTACATCAACATAATTTTGTCTCAAATGTTGATACTTGTTTCATGACATTTATGGGGAATATATCAAAGCCCTCCCAAGACAGGTCGATTCCTATCAACATTAACTCGTTATCCAAGAAGTTGACTTAGAAACTCTCCTTCGTACCTTGGAACTTTCATACATCAATGGAAAGATTCCTTACTCTTGCTCATGGGTCCTCATCATTTACCTTCAACCGAAAGATTCTCTATGATCTTCAACTTTAGATCATATATTCACCCCATACATATTGTACCATTGTACCTTGTGAGTCATTAACATAATTGGTGGTTCCTCTCACATCTATTAATGGATTAATCATTGGAAAGTAATATGATGTTATCTACCATGTTTTACTGTACCTCATTTATTTCTTGGGTGTGGAGCCTGATTATCTTCTCTGTTTAGATGTATCAAAGTATTAGAACCCTGTTCTTAATGGGGCGGAAATGCCGCCCGTCTTTTAAACGCTGCTTGGGGGGTCCACGGGGTGGTTATGACTTGATGGAGCGCGCCCCCCCCCCCCCCCCCCTGACGAGGGGTTTCGGGGGCAGCGCCCCTAGAGCTAAAAAAAAAATGTAAAATTTCCTTGTAAAAGTATTGTAATTTCTAGTAAATATTTATCTTTCATTAGGCATATGATCTGACGGTAGCATTTATGTTTTATTTACGGTTTTTTTTCCCTAGAAGGCCACCCCTTGTTTTGTATGAGGGTATTTTATTATGACTGTGTATTGTGTGTTTATTCTTAGAGCGAGAAATAGAAAGGGAGACTGTGCGAGAGAACAAAGGATATTATAGCGGATCTGATTTATGTTGTGTCTCTTCATTTTGCTGGATAATAGAAATGAAGGACAGGTTGTTCAAGGTGGACGTAGCCCAAATTGGGTGAACCACATATATCTGTGTCTCTCTAGTTTTATATGTTTTCTCTGTTTTTGTTTCCGCATATTTTATGTGTTGCATTTCTCTATAATAAATAATTTTCTAACCTTATTCACGTGGTTAGACTCATACATTGTAATATCGAGTGAATGAGGTAGAAGTCCCCAGATCTAGTTTCATCCATCTGGGTTGTGGTTTCAAGGTTAATGAAATATTAAAAATCATGATGGTCATGATCATTCAGATAATAATATAATATTGGGTCCACTCTATGTCATTAATGGATGAGACTACTTGACTATTGTAGATTTAATGCTAGCTTATATGTCTAGCATGGGTATGCCTCAGTCATCAAAGCTAGCATGATGAAAATGTATTGTAACATATGATGATCTTGACAAGTTGTTCGTGATCCGAAATTTTCACAAGGTAAAGCACTTCAGTCATTAGCTTTTTCTTATGTCTTTTCACTTTGCAGGGAAATTTGTTATAGGTATTTTTGGCACATATGGTCAATAGCCCTACAAGTCGGATCAATCAATATCCTTGACCATGTTTTCATCACTCCTTCACAAAGCCCTAAGCATGACTCCTCCAAAAATTCTGAGTTTTCGGAAGAGATTTCTCAAAATCAGTGTTTTTAGCCCCAACGCTCGATGCCCTCTTGGTCACTTGCATTCAACGCATGTTGCTTCTTTATGTAAAATCATTTTCCAATAATATTTTCTCCTCTTTGAAGGTGCATTGATTCTAGAAACTCAAGAAAATTAAAAAATATTGTGAATCTTCCTCTTCCAAAATCTTCCAAGGGTGGTTTTAACTATTTATCATTGATAAGAACTCGAATCCTATTTGATCCTACATTGGATACTTCACCTCTTATCCCTTGAGCTCATCCTCCAATCATATGTGGATCTCAAGCCCATAATGGTAAATCCTAAACTACCATCCTACTCCTATAAAATTACTTTCATCCATAGCATCATGACTGTCCTTTGGAGACTGATTATGCCTTTATGTTTCTATTTTGAATAGAGAGGAGTCATCATATTCATGCATTAGGGTTGGTGTTGAGTTTTGATTTCTGATAAGGAAGGACAAGTCAAATTGGGGAATCATCTACAAAATCAATTACTATTTATGGTTGTAGATTCTCTCATATTTCTATTAATACAAATAGTATCTTGTTTTCCTATTTTTTTTGCACTATCTTTACACTCATGTGTTTAAATTCCTTTCTGATTCATTAGATAGAGTAATTGGATTATGCTACGTGGATTTTGTGGATGATTTTCTTGTTTTAGTCTTGTGTGAAGGTTCTAATTACAACACTTGGAGATAAAATTGGAGATTACAAGTGAGGAAGAAAGGGAAGCTTACAACACATTTGAGGTAGGCTTCATCCTCATTCTCTAATTTCTCTAAGGAAAACTTTATGTTATTTTTGTTCTATTGTTCTAGACTATGTCACTAGGTCTAGGGAATTCACCTTTGTTCATAATCGTAAATTTTGTATAACAAAGTTGGAATACAAAAGGAAAAATAATGTCTCCGAATTAAAATTCATAAAGGAATGCATAGATGACAACATAATTCCCCTCATTGCAGATGAAAAGACAACAAAGGAATCTTGGGATACCCTTAAAATGGGTTTTGGTGTAACAAGGAATAAGCAAGTTGAAGATAAAAAGTGTGGTGAATCCTTTTTGAAAGTGGATGACAATGATGATGGGGTGTTACTAGCAGCTAAAAAATAGCACACAGATGCTCATGATTCCCACTATGCACAACCACAAGTGGATTATGACTTAGTGAATCCTGCAACAAAGTTTTCTTATGACAATGAAGTTTCCATTGGTGAAAGTAATGGTATGGTGAATCCAACAATTAAAAGTTTTGATGTTAACTTTGATCAAGAAAAATTAGCTAGTGATGAATGGTTGCACATGATGCAACACAAACCTCTTATTCATAAGGTATTAAATGGTGAGCTAATCCCATTTGTGTATGAAAACTAGGTGGAGGAAAACCTATTTGTAGCACTATAGGTCAGTAAAGAAGTGGAATCCGCATAGTAAAATAAGGAAGCAAAAGAGGTGTTGAGATTCAACAAGATGATGAGCTTAGTGAAAAGAGTCGCCTTAACTAAGTGGGCTGCAGGCTATTTTTGGCGCAAGTCTATTTTTAGACATGATGATCATATTTCAGAAGTTGCAGGATGCTATTTGTGGATGGTTGATCAAGTTGGAAAAATAGATGAAATTATGTTTTTAGAATATTGGGAGAAGTCTATTTATAGATCGTCAATCTAAAAATAGACGCATGTTGATTATTATTATCTCTTAATAATAATCAAACTCTAAACAACAACTTATTCTCTTGGAGCACTTCAGTTCAATGCACAGATGTGGCACAACAACTGATAGAAGGAATTATGCTATTCCTAAGGGTTTACTGGAGCTAATGCATGGAGGACTCAGTTAGAACTCAAGTGTCAGAGTTATGACACAGTTGGAAGAAGTAGTTATGGAGTTGTATTTAGTTTAACTCAGTTAGACTCAGTTGAGCTAGTTGTATCTAGTCTAACTGATTGATACACTAGTGAGAGTGGAGTGAATTAATTAGTTAATCAATTCATAAATAATTACTCATTAATCAACTGAAAAATAAAGCATTTAACTACAGTGCATGTCAGTTTCAGTGGATACCAGTGCAGAGATAGGTGAAAGGGCAAGATAAACTATCTGTTGTGACTATAGTGATGCATTGATTGCATCACACACTCAGTGGAGATGCCAATGAGGATTACGCAGTCAAGGATGGAGTAAGTCGAATTCATTCAGAGCTATTCTTCAGCAGAGATTGTGCAGTGGAGGCAGGCTAGCAGGTGGCAAAGATCAGTGCATGGATTTGCAAGATTAGGCCTGTATAGTGTATGGTGATTGTACTGTATTGAGAGCTTGTGATAAGCTTTGCATGTTTGTATGAGATTGTCATATGATATTCATGTTACATAATATATAGTTGGGGTTTTCAGCTTCAGGCTTTCCCGGTTAAAAATTGTCTTATGTGCGATTGACTATTTCTGTTTATGCTTCACATGTGTGTGCAATTAATTTTTCCGCAAAAGATTAAAAAGTGGAATAGATTTAGTATCTTGAATAAAGTTAAATAGTGTGCGATCAGGTGGATCTTGGACATATGAATTCTTAGTGCATATAATTTCTACATGGTATTAGAGCATTGTTGATTGAAGATTGCAATTATGAAGTGAGTTTGTGCTGGTGGACAATTCGAATTTGCTACAGAAGATTCTTGGTGCAGAAATCGAGTATACATTGAAATGTCTTTCAACGGGTTGAGATTGGAGTATGCCCTTGATGGGAGCTTGAATTACAAAGCCTAGAAGGATAGGATGAAGGTGGTGTTGGAGGATAATGGGCTGAAGGAGTTCATAGACAGCGATTTTCCTAAGCCAGGATCTAGCGATGCTGCATTACTTGATGCATGGAAAAAGAAGACTGCAAAGATGAGGAGGATTGTGTTGGAAGGTGTGAAGGACCATATTGTGTCCAGCCTTCATGGGAAACCCACTCCATTCTTAATGTGGAAGACTTTGACAGAATTGTTCCAAAGCAGAAGTGACCAGAGGAAGTTGGTGCTTAAAGACAAGCTCGGAAAAATAAAAATGGAGAAAGGCGATAGTATTCCAAAATACCTCACAAATTTTGTCCACTACTAAGATGAACTAGGAAGTGTGGGGGTTAATGTTGATGAAGAATAATTGGTGAGCTTGGCTCTCCTTGGGCTTTCGAAGAGTTGACATAGCTACCAAGACTTTGTCAATCGATGGGAGAAACTGCCGGAATGGGAGCGACTTTGGTCGGATCTTGTGCAGGAGGAGATAAGGCGTGGTACCAGGGATGGATCTTCATCGAAGAATGAAGATGAAGAGAATTTCGCTTTGGCTGCCAAAGCAAGGAAAGAGAAGGGGAAGAAATCTTCTTCAAAATCCAGTGTTAAAGGCAAGAAGCAGGATTTGTCCAAAGTGAAGTGTTTTGACTTTCACGAGCATGGACATTTCACCACTAAATATCCACAGAAGAGGAAGAATAAGCAGGCTATTGGATCTGCAGCTGGAGAGGCCTTAGCCTCGCAATTTGAGCTGGATTTTTCCTTGATTGCATGGTTGGTTTCAAGCTGCATGGGATCGGTGTGGTATCTTGACAGTGGTGCATCTTTCCATATGATGGGAGACAAAGAGTTGTTTAGTGACTTGAAGGATAAGGACCTCCAGATGCATATAGAGATGGGTGACTATGGTTGGTACAGTGCGACTGGCATTAGGACCATTACCTTTGAGAGGGAGTCCAGTAATCCATTCTTGTTGAAGAATGTCATGCATGTTCTAGGTCTGAAGAAGAACTTGGTCTCAGTCGCAATGTTGGAGGACAGAGGTTATGATGTTGTTTTCACTGAAGGAAAAGCCTTCCTTCGACATAAAACAATGGTTCAAACCAAGAAGATAGGGGTTCGAATTAAGAATCTCTACAAGCTAGAGGTAGATAGCTGCACTACAATGGTGGGCAAAGCAAAAGAAGTGGTGAGCTGCGATGAGGGCGAATTATGGCACAGGAGATTGGGCCATCTTCACCATGGTGCTTTGAAGATTTTGCAGCAAATTTCTACTGGACTTCCCAAGGGTACTCTTGCGCATTCAGATCAGTGCAAAGGATGTATAATGGGTAAGTTTCTGAAGACCATTTTTCATGAGAAGGAGAACCGTGCTTCGGTGATCCTGGAGAGAATTCACACGGACGTCTGTGGACCATTCTCAGTTGCTTCAATAGAAAAACATAGGTATTATGTGATATCTATTGATGATTATTCTCGTAGATTCTAGATCTTCTTCATGCAAAATAAGAGTGAAACATTCTCAAAGTTGTGTGAGTTCAAGGCATTGGTGGAGAAGGAGTCAGAGAAGCAGGTGAAAGCTCTATTGAGCAATAATGGTGGTGAATACATCTTGGGAGAATTCAAAGACTTCTGTAGCAAAGAAGGAATTTGAAGAGAACTCATAACGCCTCATAACCCATAGCAAAATGGGGTCACGGAGAGGAAGAACAGAATGATCGTGGGTGTTGCACAAGCTATTCTTGAGAGGGAGCTAGACTTGCATGCAGTGAAGGAAATTCTTGTTCCCAAAGATGAGCCTCGGATGTGGATCAACCACAGGAGGAGGTTCATGGATTGGAGGTGTCCACTCATGCAAAACCAAACATTAGACAAGGTAGAAAGCGTACCACAGAAGCTGAGAGACTGAAGCTTGATGCGACATAGAAAGTAGGAGTCCCTACATCACAGCGCAGATAGAGACAGTTACCTAACCGATATATTGGATACATGGCTCTTATGAGCAAGTGTATTGTGAAAGAGCCATATTCTTTTGAAGAAGCAGCGCAGGAGCCCACATGGGTAGATGCCATGGTGGAGGAGTATGACTCCATTGTCAGAAACAATGCTTGGGAGATTGTTCCAAGGCCGGTGGGAAAATCAGTTGTAGGATCAAGATGGATCTACAAGGTAAAGCAAGCTACTAATGGGAGCGTTGAGAAGTATAAGGCAGGATTTGTTGCCCGGGGCTTCTCACAGATTGAGGGGATTGACTATGAAGAAACCTTTGCACCTGTCACACGATATTCTTCCATACGAACCATCCTTGCTCTCTCAGCGTAGATGGGTTGGCAAATTCATCAGATGGATGTGAAGACTGTGTTCCTTAATGGGATCATTGAGGAAGAGGTGTACATTGAGCAGCCTGACTGATTTGAGATCTTCAGCAGTGAGTCACATGTGTGCAGTCTCAAAAGAGCATTGTATGGGCTGAAGCAAGCACATCGTGCTTGGTACTCTTGGATTGATAGCTATTTCACTGGACTTGGTTTCACCAAGAGTGAGGCGGATGAAAACCTTTACTAGATTGTGGTTGAGGGTAAGATTTTAATAATTGTACTTTATCTTGATGATTTAATAATAACAGCTGATGTGCATTTGATACACTCATGCAAGGCATATCTTGCAAATGATTTTGAGATCAAGGATTTGGGCCTCCTTCATTATTTCATTGGATCGGAAATATGGCAGTGGGAAGGTGAACTGTTTGTGTCTCAAGGCAAGTATGCCCGGGAGATACTAGAGAAATTCCACATGCAAGGCTGCAAGCCTATCGACACTCCTCTTACAGGTAATTGGAAGAAAGAGGATGTTACATCGACATAGGTAGTGGATGCCACTGTTTATCGACAGTTGGTGGGTTGACTCATGTATTTTTTCAATACAAGATCGGACATATGCTATGCAGTGAACCAGCTTTCACAATAAATGGTTAAGCCTACAAGCTCTTTTGGAAGGCAGGCAAGCATGTCTTGAGATATCTCAGGGGCACATCTAAGTATGGTTTATGGTACAGACAGATGGATGAGGTGAAGTTGCATGGCTTCACGGATGCAGATTGGGTAGGAAGCTCAACAGACAGAAAGAGCACATCAGGAGGGTTTTTCAGTATCAGATCTACGGCAATTTCTAAGTACAGCAGGAAACAAAGATCCATGGCACTCAGTTCAGCGGAAGCAGAATACATGGCAGCAAGTTTAGCTGCATGTGAGGCTATCTGGATGAGGAAGATTCTGGTTGGTTTGTTCGGTTCACATTTAGATCCCACGGTGATTTATTGTGATAATAAGAGTTGCATTAAAATCTCGGTTAATCCTGTGTTTCAGGATAGATCTAAACATATTGATATCTGGTATCATCATATCAGAGATTGTGTGCATCGGAAGATCATGTTGCTTCAGTACATTCCCACAGAGAATCAGGATGTAGATATTCTGACGAAGGTGCTCACCAAGAGAAAATTCGAATACCATAAAGGCAGGATCGGGGTGAAGGATAATCCCTATGTTGTTGAGAGGGAGTGTTGAGATTCAATAAGATGACGAGCTTAGTGAAAATATTTTCCTTCACTAAGTGGGCCCGCAAGCTATTTTTGGCGCAAGTCTATTTTTAGACATGATGATCATATTTCAGAAGTTGCAGGATGCTATTTGTGAATGGTTGGTCAAGTTGGAAAAATAGATGAAATTCTATTTTTAGAATATTGGGCGAAGTCTATTTATAGATCATCAATCTAAAAATATATGCATGTCGATTATTATTAGCTCTTAATAATAATCAAACTCTAAACAACAACTTATTCTCTTGGAGCACTTCAGTTCAGTGCACAGATGTGGCACAACAGCTGACAGAAGGAATTACGCTATTCCTAAGGGTTTACTGGAGCTATTGCATGGAGGACTCAGTTAGAACTCAAGTGGCAAAGTTATGACACAGTTGGAAGAAGTAGTTATGGAGTTGTATTCAGTTTAACTCAGTTAGACTCAGTTGAGCTAGTTGTATCTAGTCTAACTGATTGATACACTAGTGAGAGTGGAGTGATTTAATTAGTTAATTAATTCACAAATAATAACTCATTAATCAACTGAACAATACAACATCGCTGACTACAGTGCATGGAGATTTCAGTGGAGACCAGTGGAGAGATAGGTGAAAGGGCAAGATAGACTATTTGTTGTGACTATTAGTGATGCATTGAATGCATCCAACACACAGTGGAGATGCCAATGAGGATTGCGGAGTCAATCCAAGAGTAATTCGAATTCTTTCAGAGCTATTCTTCAGTAGAGATTGCGCAGTGGAGGCATGCTAGCAGGTGGCAAAGATCAGTGCATGGATTTGCAAGATTAGGCTTCTATACTGTATGACGATTGTACTGTACTGAGAGCTTGTGATAAGCTTTGAATGTTTGTATGATATTGTCATATGATCTCCATGTTACATAATATATAGTTGGGGTTTTCAGCTTTAGGCTTTCTCGGTTAAAATCTGTGTTATGTGCGATTGATTATGTTTGTTTATGCTTCACATGTGTGTGCAATTAAATTTTTCCGCGCAAAAGATTAACAAGTGGAATAGATTTAGTATCTTGCATAAAGTTAAATAGTGTGAGATCAGGTGGATCTTGGACATATGCATGCTTAGTGCATATAATTTATACAAGAGGAGAAAGCTCTCATTGTAGAGAATCTATGTGGTTTTGCAAATGTTTTTAAAAGTAACATTGATTTTCAGTGTGTAGATGTTAAAAACAACCAAGAAGAAGCAAAAAAAATTGAAGAATAATTAAAGTTCCTTGAAGCATGGATTGCAATGCTATGTGTTGATGAAGTTTCCATAGAAGTCACAACAATGAATGTTGAATATAGCATGGACGTTGTAGAAAATGAAAATGTTAAAGAAATTTTCAAGTATTAGAGTCTTGAGGAGATAAATTTTTACTATAAAATTATGTTACAAAAAAATATTGATGAACAAAAGCACATAATAGAAGATGACATGGGGCACTATTCCACATTCAAGCAGTTTTTTGAATAAGTAGAGGACATGCATGGATAGATGGAAAATATGCACCAAGAAACTGCACCTTGAAGCCTACAAGGGAAGTTTATCGAGTAAGGAATGGAAAATAAGTAAAAATTAGAAAATGGAGTGGACTCAATATTCTGATTACTTAGTAATATTTATATAAGATTATACAGGAGACAGGTAGTAATAAATGACTAGAGTGAAACTCAATTGAACGCAAAAAAACTGAACTGGACTCAAATTCGCTATGACACCTCGATTGAAAGTGATGACACCTAGCAGACATGAACTAGTGCTTCAAATTATTTTCTCCAATGATCCCCTTAATTACAGCCGAACAATTTTAAACTAAGATGTATGTTGGTCTAATTCTCAAATAGGCTTACAATGACTCAAAAACGTTGGCATCAGTGCATGGGATGGGTTTTTTTCTTCCAAATTTTGTATCCTATGAATTTCTCCAACTTTGTCTTTTTCTGTAGGTTTCAAAATTTAGTTTGTTCATTTTTTGTTGAATCTCTTCCATCTGTTCGTGCATGTCCTCCACTTCTTCCAAAACATGTTTTTATGTGGATTGTTTCCACATGTCATTTTTTATAGTTTTTTCTTCATGATGAGTCTTTTGATCATCAATTTGCTGCAACAAAAGATGGGAATAAAATTTTATCTCTTTAGGAATCGAATACATGAACATTTAATTAACATTTATATTTTCTTCAACATTCATTGTTGCAACTTCCATGTAAACGTCATCGAAACATGGTGTTGCAATTCATGCTTCAAGTCACTTTAATTCTTATTCAAAATTTGTTTCTTCTTTATCGTTGTTACTATTATATGCACATTCAAAATCAATGGTAAGTTAAAAAACATATACATAATCATATTGATTATGTTCTTTCTTATTCGCAATGAGAGGTTCCTCTTATTGCACTTACTTCTCTGCCTCTGTCACTTCCACTTCTTTACAAACATGTGTTGTTGCAAACAAGTTGTTTTCCCCTTGGATTTCAGACCTAAGTTAGATTCTCTCACTAAATGGCATGATATATATGATATTTTTTTGTTGAATCATGGGCAACCACTCATCATTGTCTAACTGTTCTTCATCAAAGTTAACATCGACAATTTTAATTGTTGGATTCATCATACCATTGGTTGCTCCAATGGAAGCTTCAGTGTCATAAGCAAGCTACAATGGCAGAAAAGGAAGAGCAAGAGGAGAAATCTCTCATTGTACAACTGAAAGAACATAGCTGATATGGTTTTGCATATGTTTTTAAACTTAACATCAATTTTAAATGTGCGGATGTTAACAACAACTAGGAAGAAGCAACAAAATTGGAAGAAGAATTAAAGTTCCTTGGATCATGACTTTAAACACCATCTTTTTATCAATTCTGCATAGAAGTTTCAATAATGAATGCTGAAGGCAACATGGATGATGTAGAAAATGGAAATGTTAATGGTTTTTTCATGTGTTGGAGTCCTAAAGAGATAAAAAGAAACTGAGCAAATTGATGATCAAAAGACTAATGATAAAGAACAAACTATAGAAAATGACATGTGGTAGCAGTCCACATATAAGCATATTTTTGAAGAAGTAGAGGACATGCATGGAAAGATTGAAGAGTTGCAACAACAAATGAACAAACTATGATTTGATACCTACAACAAAAAGAAAAAGTTGAAGCAATTCAAAGGATATAGAATCCCAAAGAAAAGAAAAAGAAAAAGATCCAGTCCACTGATGTCAAATTTTTTTTCTAAGTCATTGTAAGCCTAGCTTAGACTTAGACCAACATGCATCTTAATTTAAATTTTTGGGTTTGTAATTAAGAGGGAGTGTTTGAAAATGTAATTCCTACCAGAGTTCTTGGCTACTAGGTGTCATAATTGTTAATCCAGGTGTCATGCTCAACTTGAGTTCAGTTTAGTTTAGTTGACTTACACTCTAGTCCTTTAATATTGTCTGTCTCCTATGTAATCTTATATAACTGTTACCGAGTATGGACAACTAATTTAGAATTGAGTCTTGTCTTCTTCTTCTTCCTCTGTGATATTTAACTGATGTATTAAGTAATACTTGTTCCCTTTGTTGCATTTCAATTACAAATGGTCCCATACATAACTATAGGTAACCATAATTGTCATGTCAAACTTAGTTATTATATTCTCACTAAACTCAGAAAGGTTCATCTCCAATTTATTTGATTTCTGGGATCAGAAGTAAGAGATACTCCAACAGTTCCACTTTCACTCACGAGAAACTTGATTGCAGATTTTGAGAATATTTCATAATCTAATACACACTAGAGAGATTAACTATTTGACATCACTCATGTCTATCCAATTTGGAAATCTTCGTAACATCTGCAATCCAAATAAGACTAAGCATCTACATTAAATTTTATGCTGATAAAAAGAGATAAATGTTGTTCTTAGTGAACTATTTAGGAAATTTTGATGTCTATTTTTGTGAGATGCAATATCCCGAGAAATTAGGAACACAAACTAACCATAGCATATTTTGAGATGAGGGAATCGTGAGTTTCTCTTGCTTGAGTATTATAAAGAATCGATATAAACTTTGAACATGCTGCTGGAACACGAACACATTTGTTAGTAGTCAAATCAAAACACATCAAAAGGATTACATAATCTCGATTGGGTGCTCATCAGAGCGATGCGAGATTCTAACGTCAAAGTTATAATATGACGACATCCGCCATTTCAAAACTGATTCCGCAGTAACTAATTCGATGCGCACTCGGATAAAGCTGTTATAAAATAATATCTTTCTCTTTTCTAGAAAGAAGGCTTAGCCTGCAACTGTCATAATAAAAATTTGGTTATAATATAACAGTCTTCAAAATGTTGCTTTTATGGTATTCTGACTGTGTGATCCATAGTTACCAATTTCGACCTTATCGGTCGAATATTCGTTAATAGGGTTCCGTTCGCATCTTAATACGTGAATTTTCAATTCTAGTACGGTACGGAGTTTTTGGTTAACTGAATCAATTCAACCTTTTGGTTTGCCGAGCTCTCTGGTTCTATTATTTAGCCAGTCGGACGTCAAACTGTCCATTGTGATTCCGAGCAACCAGGCTCAACAGAGGGCGTTGCTTTCTTAAAAAAATGTTTTTTTTTTTTTTTTTTGTATCGATGATGAGCAATCAGCCAGAGTAGAATATATTGAAGTTGTCTACCGAGGTTGACGAATTGAACAGATGGCTAAAAGTTAAAAATGAAAAATTTTTGCACAATCATGTTTTTATTGGTGGAAATGGATTCAGCTCCATCAAAAATTTCTAAACCATTGAAGTTTGATAGTTATAACTTGGATTTACAAAAATCTCTGCCATATTTTTTTAAAATCTTACACGAATTTCAATCATTTTCAAGAAAAAAAACAATTGAGTTAGACTAAGGCTAATATATCCATAAAAAAATTTAGTTATAATTCTTTTATATTTAAAAATTATGTTTAAAATAATAATAATAATAAAATTATTATTAAAAATGTAACTTTTTTATTAAAAATTATAAAAGAAATTAGGCATTATATTTCAAAAATTATAAATTATAAAATATATTTGCTTTATTTTCATAATTTTATTGTAGCAAAGCTATTAGCACGTGAGACTAAATATCAGAATAAGGTAGGATTACTTGCAAATTTATTTCAAATACTAAAATTTTAAAAAATGGAGTTAGTGATGAGACTTGTATTCATATTACTTGTATCCTCTGCACTAAGAGTTTTTTTTAAGAATTGGGCTTCTACAAAATAAGTGTTTGTCTAGAATTCAATTAATGGGATTATTTTTTCAAATCTATCATATAGATTAATGGTTTACACAATATTTATTATTGAATAGATTCGAATATGAAAGAAATAGTGATTAGTAATTAAGATACAAGTTTCTTTGTACATATATATTACTTGAGATCTATTTTAATATACAATATCTTATTTTCTAATATTATATTTTAATTTTGGGTTTTTGGGGTTTTGTTATTCATATTACTTGATTTTATTTACATGTTTTCCAATTTTTAATATAAATAAATTTTATTTTTTTTTAACCTTAGATAATCTTAAATAAACAAAAAAATGTTATTGAAAATAAGTAAATAAAGTTTTTGTTTTTTCAAACAATCATTTCAACTTTTTAAAATTTTGACAAAAAATTCATTTCAATCTTTTAAAATTTTGAAAAAAATAAGCAATATATTAATCTTTATAAGATGTATATTCTAGAATTTTTGCTATATTGAATTTTATATAGTATATTTTTTTCTTTATTTAATCTAATTCTAATTCTTATTTAAATTCAAATTCATATTTGGTAACTATGGTGTGATTAGACATTTGAAAAGAAGTTGAAATATTTTATAACACGTCGCAAGGTTTTCAAACATATTGAAGAAATAAAAATCAAGTAACCACAATCTGTTTTATTGTAAGTTTTAGAGTTTTTGACTGGAATCTATATTTTTCTTATCAAATATTTGAAATTAATTTTCTGTTGTATATATAAATTCAACACTATGAAACATATTAGATATTTCAATTGTGAAAAATTATAAATCAAAATTGTGATTTTAACAATTCCCTTGCCTTCCCTGTAAAATTCTACCCAAATTAAAACTAAAACTTATGCCTGAAAGACTTTCCAAAACATCCAAAAACTTATAACAGAGAAGCTACAATACCGCATTGGAAAAAAGAGGGTTTAAAATTATCCACAACATGAAAATGTATACAAAATCCCCAGAGCATTTTCTGAAAATATAGATATCATTAGACAATGGAAATATAGACAAAGAAAACGAAGGTTTCGCGCCTACCTTCCTCTATTAATCCACAACTTTTTAGTGGGAAGTTACGCACGGCCCCAAAGCCACAATAGTTCACGACAAATAGCTTGGGAATTAAGTTATATTCTTGCCTGTGGGTATGTTTTTCTTGCCAGCCCAATCAAAGATTCTTTTCAATATAGTCATTACAATGCTTTGTCATTATTATTCGCAAGTTGGAGCGTCTGGTTCCAATCGTTATGAAAGTCGGCTCCAGTACTACTTCCAAATTCATCTGGTTGTGGCGATTCAGAATCATTTTGAATGATCGGTTGTTCATTCAACTGCCAAATATCATCCTCCCACAGAGACCCATAGAAAACATCCCTAGTCGCAGCATAGCCATGCGTGAGGTCCGAATATATAATATCCAGCGCTGACCCTGGATCGAGAGAGTTCTGCATGATGAATCCAGTTTCATAGGAAGCAATATGTTCTGCGTAGAAATCAAGGTCTTCAAAACAATTTCCGTCAAATGTCAAGTCTCCTAAAGCAGACGCCACCGAGGTCGCTTCAAAATTCCCATCTGCAGCTAATTTGCCTTGCTTATTTAAATCCATCTGATCAGTACTGCCCTTTTCATCGGTGGACTTGATTTTATAATCTGTTTGTGCTTTCAAACCAATTTCGTCTTCCAGAGACTTTATAACACCGTTGAGCCTCATCTCGCCCTCTGGCTGAATCACTGACTGTGTTGCTTCCGGACTGCTGTTATTAGCATCCGCATTATCGATCTTCGCAAGCAAATCTTTGAGATCACCATCATTCACCAACCGTCCGCTCTTAGTTCTCTTCGTTTCTGGCAGAATCAGTTCACCTTTTGAATACTCTTCTCTCTCTCGCTTATTCTGATAAACTTTTGAGGAGGCAGCCATCTCTGCAGGGATTTATTTGATTAAAAACAACAACAGAGAGTCTTGTTTATATCAGCTGTCCTTGTGCTTCCGAAGTTTGGGGCTCCCGAGTCACTGCACAGAGTTAGGTGCAATTTTCAAATATACATAACGTCATGGCAATATCTAGATAGTTGGCTGGCAGTGGAGGGCTCACTACAGACCCCGCATGGTGTGGAAGATTCGCATCCAATAAAATCCAACCTGTTGTTTAAAAAAAAGGTAGGTTAATAGAATCCAACATAATCGCATAATGTTACTAAGAGTTTCTGGAAATTTGAAATTTGTATATTTTGTTGCAATAGATTTATGTTTCGAGTAATTTCACTTATCTTAAAAAATTCAATTGATTATTAAAAAAATATAATTTAGCTATTAAATTATATATGTAATATATATATATATATATATATATATATATATAAATATATATAAATTATATATGTAATATTTTTTTTGAAAAATTACAATAATTTTTAAAAGTTAATTTAAAAAATTAAATTTATTTATAGATTAAAAGAGCATTTTAAATAAAAACAAAACTCCAGATTTTCGTTAAAAATTCTATCAATAGATTTCCGTAAAACCAAAATATAACGTAAAATTACACCATTGCATATTGCCTAACCCCGGTTTATTGGAAAATATTATAAGAAACTTCTCGATATTTTTAGGGTCACCACATCTCCATCTTTTCCGATCCTACCCGTGAGAGAAGTTATTGGACAAATTTATAAAAAGCTTGTAGATTTTGTTTAAACTGAATATATTTCTCATTTATTCCGATTTTGTTGCTTAGTCATTAATAATGTTTATCCGATTGGGATATATTTATGGTAAAGTCTAATGGGTACTTTTTAACAAATATAACATCAATTATTTTCTTGTAAGGATGTACATCAATATAATTGTGGGATATAGTTAATTATTTTGTTGGAAGGGTTATATTTTTTTACCATATAAGTTTGAAAAAATTATTTTTAATTTGGTAAAAAATATTATAATCTAGTTGTTAATTGAATTAATAATAACTATTATTTATTATTTAGCTAAATGAGTTAGTTATTATATTATATTAATAATAACTATTATTTATTATTCAGGTAAATGGATTAGTTATGAGAAACTTTTTAAGAAAATATGTCACTAAAAAAGATATTGTGATTTTTATTAGAGTTGTGTTGTATTTTTATAAAATATTTCAAAGATTTTTGTTACTAATTTTTCTTCTTATATATAAGGAGATAAGTTCAAAACAAAAGAAATGTAGTTTTAAATCTTTCTTATATAAAAATGTTCTTTTCGTTAAAAAAAATTATAAAAAAAAAAATTATCAACCAAAAAATCAATATCTCTTATCACTTAAATTATTTTTAATAAAATTATATATTATTTAATAATTATTCATCTTAAAAATCATATGAAAAATAAAACTTTCATGTAATTAACATTTTATTAAAATATAAATTTTTTAAGTAAAATTATGTAAAAAATTACACATAAATTTATCCATCTTAGATAAAAAGACACTCTTTGACGAAGTTATGAGTTTAAATTTCCAACTTCATCCTTGATGTAAAGTCACTGGTTCAATTTTCCACCTAAAACGAATGATATATTCAACATCATAAAAATATAATCGTGCCAATTAATTTTTTTTTTATTAAAATACTAATAAACTTACCATTATTAATTTTTTATATTTTAAAAATAATTAATTGTTTTTTATATAAATAAACGTAGAAAACCTATTAAAAAAATTGTTACTATTATATTATTTATAAAAAAACTGAAAAAGTAAACGTTCAAGAAATATTCTCTACGATACATCCAATGTGGTTATGGGAAATATAATTACGTATATTGAAATGACTTAATCGGATACACACATTAAATTGAAAATGGAGATTTTGTAGCAGCTAGCACAACTGCCACTCACCCATCCTGATACCATGACCATGAAATATAAATATCAATTTATTTTTCCAAATTTACCACATGGTCTATCTTCATTAAGTTCAGAATAACTAGGGCTGTTGCAACATTCACTATTTTTGTCACACAGTTGTTGAAGAGTCACTGCCAATTTTATTTGCGGGAAATCTAATATCCGTTCTTAAAACAAAAATAGGAGATTCGTACGCTTAAGTGACGATAATTGATGATATTGACGGTTCGATAATCTTATTGTTATCATCATCCCATTGATTCATATTTATATTCATATCACTAATAAATTTAATGAAATAATAAATTTAATGAACTGATAATATGGTGGAGTAATTAGGCTAAAATGAAATCTTCCTACTTACTATTATAACACTGAACAATAATATCGAATATCTTACACAACGGATATTAAAAAAATTAAACAACTGCAAAGGTTAGGTTAAGTAATCCAGCGGCAGACCCAACGAACTCCCGTGTTGGGCGTGAAGTAATGAAGTAATGCAGACTTTCTGATATTGTTTAAGCATATCGGAGGCCATAATTAACAATTTACAAGGGACAGAGAGCGGTTAGGTTCACCAACAAATTCTAGAATGTATCGTGGTGCAGACGACTACGCAAGCTATGTTATCTTCAATCCGAAAATTTTGTGGGAGACAGAGTTGTCATTCAAATATCCGATGGCTTAATCATATTTTTTTTCGTTGCCTATGGCCATTTTAAGAACAAACGGTTCTCTTGGCCAAAACCTAGCTCATATAGATCGACAGAGAAAAAGGAGATTAAAAGTAACGTTGACTCCGCATCCGGGGGCAACGGACTTCCATGGTTTCCTGAAAGCAAACAGACTAACCCCTACACATTAGTAGGCGTTCATCTCTCATTTTTTTAGAAATTTCCATTAAGGTATATAGAGGAGCAATAAGAGCAAGTAATTAAGTCAGATAATTTAAAAAATGAGAAGTTTTATTTAATTTTTCCTAGATCTACTGGTATTTCAGCACTGAATCTCATGATTAAAAAAATGAGAAGTTTTATTTAATTTATCCACTGGTATTTAAACATTGAATGTCATTATATTTATAATAGATTTTATGATGTAGATAATTTGAAAGAAAAATTATAAGTGAATTTTTTTATTTTTTATAATTTAATTTAATAAAAATAAAAGGTTAATTCTATTTCTTTTTATATTATTAGTTTTATTGATAGAGGATTTTTTATTTTTAACTTCATAATTTATATAATACTTTTAACACAATAATCACTAACTAAATTATCTTTATATTTATTAAATTTTAGTTATAATTTATTTTTATAACAAAAATTATACGACATAATAAAATAAACATTTTTAATAATATATAATAGAAAATAATAACATAAGGAATCATTTTAAGTAACATTCCTAGGAGAGATACTACAGTTTTATGGTATAGATAACATTAAATAAAAAATATTAAACCAAAAATATTAAAAATATTAGATTTTGGTAAGTTTTTATGGTATTATCGTAAATAAATTCAATAGCATATATTATAATAAAAATATTACCCAAACTATTTTTTTAAGATACAAAAGTAATTAATAAAATTTATAGTTTTCATTTTAACATGTAAAAGTAATTAATAAAATTTATAGTTTTCATTTTAACATGTAAAATTAAATGGTTCCAATTCTAATATTTTTATTTCTTATTGAACTCATTATAAAATTTATATCACTTTTCATTTTAATATGTAAAATTAAATAGTATGAATCATAATATTTTTGTTTCTTATTTAACCCATTATGATAATGAATTTTTCTCAAAAAAAAACTTGCAAACAAGTTTAAGACTCTAACAACATCAATAAACTCCCATTTAACTGCTAACTTTTTATATTCAAATGTATTGAAAATTCCATATATAATTATAATGGCTAACATTTCAGATACAAATATATTGAAAATTCCATGTAAAATTATTACAACGCCTTAAAAAGAATTGTTGTTGAAACAATTTACACGTCCATGTTGGTTTGTTATATACTTTAAAATTAGGTTGATAACAATTGTGTGAAGGCTTCGAATGAAAATGACATTGATATTATATTAGAATCGTTTTCTTATTTCAATTTATTGGTTATTATGATCATTAACGATTATTAATATACCATTTTTTATTTAAATGGAATAAAAGATAATCATCTAACTTATCATTGATTTAGTTATATTTGTCAACTCTAATTGTAATCCAATAAAGATGGAATGTCCTGAATTATTTCCCACAAGTTAGGCGTTTATCATTATTCCTTGATCAAAATATCATACACAATTCTTATCAATTTTAAATCCATCTCTTCAATGTATAACTTCACCGTTTCCTACATAGAATTACAAGAGTATTAAAACCGTAAGCCTTTACAGTGAACAAAAAATTCCAATACCTTTAAGATACCATATACAATTCCTATCAATTTTAAATCCATCTCTTCAATCTATAACTTCACCGTTTCTTACATAGAATTACAAGAGTATTGAACAAAAAATTCCAATACCTCCAACACCTAATGGGAATTTGGAAACTATAACAGAACAATTTTAATACTTGTTGTTGAATGATGTTGCCATTTATGTGGAAGGGGAGACGTAAAGGTTGAAACTCGATCTAAGGTGGGAGCACTAGCTAATATGCAAAAAGAAAAAAACGGTAATGCCTCGAAGAAACCTCAAATTTGATTAAAATGAAAAGGTATTGCAAAACCAAAGCATGTCAGCTTCCATTTGTAGTTAATAGAAATGTAATATTTGTGTCATGAGATGATCTACCTAACGAACCCTCAACATATCGAATGGTTTACAAGGCACAGTACTACATAATTAGAGATATCTCACTATACTAGGTCAAGCCTTGGTCATGGAACTACTAAGGCGTAGCACTTGAGGGCTAAACACCCCCTTATCAAATCACCATATTCACATTATAATAAAAATTGCAAGGCTGAAATTGTTTGATATTTAGGCATATTAAACTCATAGTCACACCCTTGGTCACATGGTGCTAAGTATTTCACTTGAGGGCCTAAGCCTTGCCTATTTATGTATCAAAAAATTATCGAGTTCACATGATCTTTGTGATATCTAATATTGGTAGCTCCTGGTGACATCTCTGGTTGCATAGGTGCTAAGTTGTATCACCCAAGGGATAAGAGCTCTTAACATATCTGTATATCTCTATTATAAAAAAAGCAAAGATATTGAGAATTTTTTATATCTCAGTATAAACTCCTCCTCATCATAGCGTCTAGTATTAGGGATCCTAGCTATAGCTCTAATGTCATAGATACCTTGGTGTATCGACAATAAGAGTATTTGTGGTGGACATACATTGAAATTCATAGATGTATTGATATCCTAGAACCATAGCCTGCCAAATAATAGAGAATTTCTCGATCCCTAATAGAATCATTAGAGGAAATATCAGCCTAAAAGTGCCCATGAAATTTTGATGTAATTTCCATGTCATAATATGTAAATCAATCAAAATCCTTTCAATTCAGAAAGAGGTAAATGTCAATATTTTGGACGGAAAAGCGAAAAAACTACTTTTTTTAATTATATTTTTTCCTATCTCCGTATATATTTACTCAAATTTCAAGTGTATACAGTCGCTGGATGCGGAATTAAATTCCACATCCAACGAGTATCGGTTATGAATACTTTTGAGAAGACCCACATTGATAAAATATAATAATAAAAATATGTTGAACACGTTTTTTTAATGTATCTGCAATTTTTATCAATGTGAGACTTCTCAAAAATATTCATAATGTCTACTCATTGGATATGGAATTTAATTCAGCATTCAACAACTGTATACAATGAAAATTTGAGTAAACCTATAGGGAGATAGGCCAAAAATACAATTAAAACAAGTAGATTTTTTCTTTTCACTCCAATATTCATAATTTTTATTTTATTATTTTTCCTTAGGAGGCCACTTTTATGCTGAAATTTCCTCTAATTAGTGTTTCCCATTGAATTTACTATGAAGGTTCATGTTTTGCATTATTTTTCAATGTTAAAGGATTTTGGGATTTCTTGATATCTTGATATAAAAGGACAAAATTCAAGGATTTCCCTATAGAGCCCACCATATCAACGCATGTGGTTACATTGAAATCTTTATCCTTTGATATCTTGATATACATCAAGTAGTGGATCCAAGTAAGAAAAATAGCATTATAATTTGACAGAAAAAGGAATTGATCGAAAGGTCTAATATTTGAAAGTTTTAATAATTTTTACTATAAAAGAATGTTGTGTATTCCATTAATTTTTTGATATGAAAGCACCTAGACATTCCATTTTGGCATATGGTTTACTGCTAAGGTGTCTGAGAACTATCACATAAATAAGTTAGATTATAGGGATATCTAAGGTATGGCAAGTGATTTCATTATGCTTGGCTATATATATAAGTGCGTATAAATAGAATCTTATAAATGAATTATGTTGGGAGTATATGCATTGAAGCAGATGAAAAAGTTATAAGAGGAGTATAGGTAAAACTTTCGACTAAAGGGAGCACGAAAAACTAAAGATATGTAATGCTAGTAAAGCATATATCTAAAACGTTAGGATAAAGGAAAGGATTAAAAAATCAATGGTGAAGTAACTGAATATAATCAGTTAATTTTTTTTAAATAATGTATGAGGTGGAGAAGTTTGTATAATAAGGAAGTACCCATTTCAATGTAATTAATAATGAATTTTGATGAATCAAAGAAAATAGGTGACTGCAAACATTTAGAAGAATACAATGGACAAAAGAAGAGTGGAATGGATCTTAAAATAATAGATTGAATCAAATAAGAGAAGAATAGAATACAAAATGAAATATTTTATATCATAATTCATAGGGGATTGGTGTCTCCAAAAGGTTGGTGCCTAGAAAGAACTATCAATTGAAAGAAGTTTTGCGGTTTTTTCCTCCATGGATATCCTTCATATTTTCTTCTTCTTATGATGCTTATTTTGTAATGTGCTTTAATGCTTTAAATAACTAGAAAGTGAATTATACTAAGTACCCCACTTTTAGTATAATTTTAAATCTAATAATTAGTAACGAGGTAGGTTACCTCAAAAGCAGTCTAACCATTGGAATGTATATCTCATAGGGAAAAACCGCCAATCATGATGGTTCTTTCCCTAATAGGGCTCCACTCTTTGACAGAATAAATTATTCACTATAGAAGATAAGGATGAGGACATATTTGATGTATCATGGTGTTAACATTTCAATATTTGTTGTGGATGGTTATATAACTAGCAATTGCACCATATGTTGCAAAGGAAACGCCGTAAGATTGTGGTATAGGAAAGAATAACATATAAGAAAGAAGAGGTAGTAGGAACTTTCTCGACTCCAACTAATCCTCCAGAATAAGGGGTGGAGAATTATGTCTAATGGACCTCAAATAAAAAATATCAACAACTTCTTTGTTATTAATTGCATGTAAGATCTGTTTTTTCATGATGGATGAGACATTTTGGCCAAAGTAAACAGGACCTCTATATGACGAAATCTGCATGTATATTTTTTTTCTGCATGAAGTATGCACTTGGTTTTTATGACCAAGTTGGGCATACTTCACCCTTCCATGACGCTGATAGATAGGTAATTTGGAACAGCATAGAAACAACCTTGCAATTGCTTTGCAACTGTTGCCACCTGTTAGTGTTAATCAATAGTTGTGCATAATTTAATTGTCTAACATAGGATCTAATGGTACATATTAGGACAGAAAGGAAGTTAGGAAATTTGTTTTCAAATAATAACGCCTTACAGTGTAAAATAAAATAACTAATTTTTTTTAATACAATAAAATCTAGCATAAAAATAACTTTTACCCAAAGTTAAACTTATTATCTTTTTTAATATAAAAATAATAATAATATCGATAACTAAACCTATAAAAATTAAACACTTATTGGGCTATCCTATAATTTCCAATGTCTGATTCGACTTTCTAATATTTATCATCAAATTAGAAATATGAGCGAAGAATAAGGACAATGTCCAATAATACACGATCTATAAGAAAAATGATGGGTGCACGTCATAATTACTTTCTTTAACCAATTGATTCATAGATCAATGATGTTGGGGTGCAAGCTTTTAGTTATATTCCTCATCATACGAGAGACAGAAAGTTTGCTCATGCTTGTTGGTCGTATATAGTACATTAATCTTGATCATATTTTTGGCTGATCCTAAATCCTAATGAAGTGATGTTGTGAATGCAAGACTTGTTTGGAAGAGTTCATATGTTCAATGGTCAACAAACATATCCTACAAAATGAAGGCAGGTAATATCTCCAAATATCATAATCCTCTTCAAAATTTGATCCAAATAAGGTTGGTTGGTAGTGAGCAAGGATCTCAAAAATAATCTCCAACACTGGATTAGTAATAAGATTGGACTGGATTGATTGTGGAATATGCATGTCATATATACATAGTGGTATGCTCTTTTCTAGAGTAACTCAAACAACCAAACACTTGCTTGGGATGATAATTAGTTACAGAAATTCAGTCAATGTGTATGTATTGATACCAATAACAATAAATAATATTCTCAATGGCTATTGATGCCAATAAGAGTAAATAATGGGTATTATTTTTAATTTATGAGTGAAAAATAAATTGATTAATTTTATTTAGACTCCAAACCTTATTTGAATTACAAATGTATAAATAAATTTAAAATTTTGAAATATAAATTTATTAATATCTGATATGGATAAACAAATAAGTTCCATGAAATGTTTGTATAAAAGATTTTGGTTCTAGATCACACAGTAACACATTTTGGTTACTAGGCACACAACAATATATCCTGCTCTTCTAAAGAAGAAAATGAGCTTGGAGTAGCTCTTAGCTATATATAGTTTTTCTATGGATTGATTACAGGACTTGTGAGAACCAAATCTTGATATGTAGCAGTTAGATCACAACCTCAAGATTAACGATATAACCTGTTTTACCCTGTCTTAGAATAGTGATATGCTATAATCAAATGATGCAAGCCCTACGTAGTTCTTCCATTTTCACAGGCAACAGAGGCCTTGGTGGTTTGTACACCTCCGTCACCTATAGACATCTCTCGATTGTGATAGAAGAGTGGGTAATGGTTGTGGCCTGATATAATGGCTAGCGTTAATGTTAATGAGTTTTTTTAACTGGTGAATTGTTTGGTTTTTGGATAGCACAGAATTTTATAGTCAATATTTTCGGAAGGCATGAAATGCACAATATCCTTTAATTTTCTGTGTATTTCTTTTGTGCCAATACAACATCAATTCGACATCCCCTGATGTAATTGGCACTTGCAGGATTCTTGATTAGGGAATTCAACCTGGGTTACATTCCAAGAGCCTTTACTACCTCCTTTGTAAACCCGGGGATGTCCTGCCTAATAAACGTACCATATTACCATTAAAAGACAAAAAAAAAGTAAGAAAGAAAACCATGGACAATAATCTAAGAGAAAAATTAACCAAAGAATAATATCAAAAATTAACTGAAGAATAGTACTAATAAACTAACCCTTCAATATCCGATGACGCTTGAAAGAGAACCACAAGCTAAGAGAAAAATAAACTAATGAATAATTGTAATAACCTAACCATTCCAGAAGAAGAGCGAAAAAATCTGGGTAACCTTTCATGACAACAATTGCAGTGAGGAGATGGGTTGATGAAAAAATCTTGATTAAACTAGAAATTAATGAGGCAAAAATCAAGAATAAAGCAGGTATTAACCAAGTAAAAGAAACAAAGAAACATTTAAGCAATTAGTATTTCAAGATCGAAAATTTAGAAACAAATTGTGGGTACCTGTTGAATTATATTTTTGAGTCTAAATCCCTATCTCCATACATATCTGAATATTTTCTAGCTGGTCTTGTTAAAAGAAATGAAAATAAATGTGTGTATAAATTAATCACTTCCCAATTCCAAATATTAAAAGTAAAAGTAATCAAAAGAAATGTGTGCAGAAATTAATCACTTCCCAATCCAAATATTAATAGTAAAAGCTACCAATATTGAATCAAACTTTGATCAGAAACTCAATTGATATTTTTTCGGCTAAAACAATATTTCTTACACTGCTATATTCATATTTTCCTCCACGATCACTCGATTACACATAAATCTAAAACATATGAACAAAAAAAATGGACAGAAACACAAAGGGTCACCAACACAAGCAAGCGATGGCACGCTGATAGATATGTAACGCTGATGGATAGCTAATTTGGAATGGTAGAGCAACTACCTTGCAGCTACTTTGCAACTGTTGCACCTGTTAGTGTTAATAAATGGTTGTGCATAATTTAATCATCTAACATAGGATCTAATGGTACATATTAGGATAGAAAGACAGTTAGGAAAGTTGTTTTAAAATAATAATGCCTTACGGCGTAATTATACGAACACTTCTATTTGATCAGGATGGAAGCATGATACTTTTAAGTAATGCAAAATTAATTAATGGCATTTTTATGTGGCCTTGCAACATAAAATTCTATCACAGTGATGCAATGTAGATCTGTTAAATATATTTGGGACAAGCTTAAGAGAAGCTATGAAAGAGATGAAAAGGTAAAGAAGGAAAGGATTAAAATTCATAAAATATAATTTGTGAGTTTATTGATGAATGAAGAAGAGAATATTCCAGGTGTATTCCTTCATATAGATGAGATTTTAAGTACTATCATATAAGTTGATGAAAATATTTATGAATCAATAATTTTTCAGAAAGTGCTAAGGTCCCTTCCCTTGATATTTAATGCAAAGATCTTAGTCATGGAGTAAAAAAAATATTTTGGGAATACAAAGATGGGTGAACTACATGGAATTATTACTTATTATGAAATGAGAATAGAAAAATAGAGATCAGGATTAAAGGAAGAAACCTTCGAAGAATCAAAGGAAACAAAAGGACGTGGGGACCATGATCATTCCATCCATGAATTAGATGCAAAAGAAGTTCAATTTGTGAGAAATATAGAAGGATGATCTGACAGATATAAAGCAAATTTAGTATTAAAATGTTTTAATTGTGATAGAATAGGTCAATTTCCTAATAAATGTCCATATGGTATATTGGAGGATAGTGATGATGTAAAAGAACATAAAAATAGAAGCAAACATTTTAAACTTAAAAAGGGATCTCTCTCACTAAGAAAATATTCTACGCTAAAGATGATTTTACCTCATTAGAAGACAGTGATTGACATGAATTTGATGAGTATAAATAAGAATTACTACTCATGGACATGGAGGCTCAAAAATTTGATCAAGAAAATAAATACAACTAGACAAGGAAATCATATTCAAAGGAATAAGATGTTGACAAATAATTAAATCTTGAGGCATAACTTGTCTATGCATTAGATGAAATAGTTTAAGGAAATAATAAAATCATAAGGAACTATTGTAGATATATGAAAATGAAGACATGATTTTGAATAAGCATCAATCATATTATTTAACATAAACCTAAAATAGGACAAGAGAATATAAGAAATATTTATAAGAAAACTAAATGGAATGGAAATACATTGTGAGAAACTAGAAGTAGAGCTTGTTTCCTTTAGAAGGGAGGTAGAGAAATAAAAGTCTCTGTTTAATTAGAGTTTAAAGTTTTTAAAGGGGAATGGAACATTAGGTAAGAATATATGCTTCCATATGTCGTTTTCCATTAAAATAGGCCTTGACTATGAAGAAAATCTTGATATATTCAAGGTAGGATCAGGCAGAAAGACATGAGAAAAGTAGTGAAAAGAAAGACGTAAAATTTATGTCAATGTGCTCCAAATATATATAAACAGTGAAAGAAGAATTCTGATTTAACTTAAGACCAATAAATACATAACCCTATCAACAATACAAGTAGCACCAAAAATGGAGTAAAGAATTAACAAATATCTAAGTTTTCTCGCAACGATGGTTAAAATGGGTTCAAAAGAATCCTTTATACAAAAATTCCTTTCATATCCATGAATCAAAATTTATTTTATGACAATTTATTTTCTTTTATTAACTTCGATCACAAGGAAATAAATTGTAGAAGAAATAGAAGTAGAGGATGTTATAAGAGTTCAATGAATGGTTATGTAAGTAACAAATCTAGAGATCAATTCTAAGGTGGTGTCAGAAGATACAACTCATTTTATCCCCTATTGGTTCATATTAAATGTCACAAGCGAAATAAATTTGGGGACAAAGAATGTGACTAGAGAAATTGCTCAATAAGGCCTCCCAAGTAAAACAAGTAGGAAGAATTCATAAAGGTTTTGAAAATGAGGCAAGAAAAATGGGAAGAATGTGGATTTTCTCTATATGCTGAAAACTAAATAAGTCGATGATTTATTGATAGTGGGTGTTAAAAACATATGACATCATATAAGATAAAATTTATCTCTGTAAAGGAAGATGAAGGAGGATGTGTCATTTTTGGAAATAATGCGCTAGTTAGAATAATGGGAAAATGGAAAATTAGCCTTGATAATAGAAAGTCTAAAGCTAAAAATGCTTTATATGTTGATAGTATAATTTACAATACTTTTAATGTTCTTCGAATGTGTGACCTAGGATATTATCTCACATCTCGTTCTAAATTAGTGAAATAAGGAAAGATTAGGCATATAGGTGGAAAATGTAGCAAGGACCTTACAAAACGTATATGTATTAGATGAAGTAAAAGAAAAATGTCGTAGGGGGAAAGTAGATGAATGTTGGTAATGGAATAGAACCACATACCATATTATTTTTTCCCACCTTATAAAACTCAACAAGAAATAAGTAGTATGATACATGCCAAATATTTCAAAGACAAGAAAAATTATTTGTCCAAGTCTTGTCAATATGAGAATTATAATCGATTCCACTTTAAGAAAAACATGAATTAATAAAAAATTCCATTGGAACTTGGTCATACAAATACTCATCGGCCTACATGAAGATAAACATTAAGGGGCGAGAGGTAATTTATTATTCTCATTAATGACTCTACGAGAACGACATGACTGGCTCTCCTTGAAGATAGATTTGAATCACTTGACATGTTCAAAATATTCAAATACCAACTTGAAAATGAAACAAGTGTAAGGATAAAGTACTTGAGATATCACAAAGGATAATAATTTGTCTCTAGTGAATATAATGAATTTTGTGAAAAACGTGGAATCAAAAGACATTTCTGAATAGCAAGGACTACACAAAATTATCTTGTTTTGAAAGAAAGAATAGAACTATGCATTAAATGGAAAGAACAATGCTTAATGAAGGAAACATTCAGAGAGAAGAAATTCATAGTACAATTCACATCTTAATTAGAGTAAGAAACAATAAAAATCCTTATCAATTATATAAGGGTAGGCCTATTTAGTTAAGTATTTCAATTTTTTTGAAAGCAAGTGTTACATCAACATAAATGAATAAAATTTGTGGAAAATTAATTCTAGAGAAAATTAAGGACAATTTATTTATTTTTCTTCTAGAACAAAGGGGTACAAATCTTACAAAAATAAACTACAAAAGTTAGTGGAAAGCATAGATGTAAGAATAAATGAATTGTTTCACCAAATGGAAACAAGAAACAAGAAAATAAAAAAACATTGGATATGACCAATAGAGATCATAGCTAGGAAGAAAAATATGAAAATAAAATAAAAAAGAGGAGGATGATATGAACCTTCAAAATTATAAGACTTTATCCATATATGTTCAAGAGTATCATCCAGAAAATAAAATCTTTCGAAACAAAGATTCAGGCATTCCTACCATAAGGATATTGACAAGGAAATCAAAGCATGAAAACAATTCCTTGTTATACAATATAGAACCCACAAATTTTTGACAAACTAGTGAATATGAGCATGGATAAATGTAATGGAGGAAGAGATAAATCGGATTATGAAAGATGAGACATGGGAGATTTTTCCTAGACCAAAATATAAGAATGTAACTAGCAGTAAATGGGGATTGAGGATCAAACTAAATGAGGATGGATAAGTAGTGAGGATTAAGTCCAGAATGGATTACAAAGGGTGTGCACAAGTGTAAGGTATTAATTTTGAAGAAATTTTTTCTCTAGTTTCCAAACATGAAATAATGAAAATGTTCACAAATTTTTGATGTTTTAGAAAGTTCAAATCCTATAAAATGGATGTTAATTAAACTTTCCTAAATTTATAATTAACAGGAGAAATTTAACAACCATAGGGATTTAAGATCTCAGAAAAAAAAGGATTATGTATGCATATTTAAAAAATATATTTATGGACTAAATGAAGCTCCCACACCTCTTCCTTAAAACCTTAAAAATATTTATGGAAACATGGATTGAAAAGAGGAGCAATAGATAAAAACCTTTACATTAAAAACGATAATGCATATATTTTTATCATTGTTTTCTATGTGGATGATATCATCTTTGGAAGTGATGTTGACACAATCTGTGAAATATTCATAGCATAAATATAGAAAGAATTTTAAATGTTCATGTTGGGTGAATTTTCATTCTTCCTAGGATTGAAGTTTGTTCAACCAGATAGAGTTGTATTAATCTCTCATAACAAATACCTTAAGGATATGTCAAAGAAGTATGGAATGGAAAATTTTACACTTTTCAGCACCCCCAAGGACAGAGGATGTAAATTAATAAAAATGATGAATCTCCATATGTGAATAAACTTTGTACAAATAAATGATTGGTAGATTATTTTATTTGATAGAAACAAGACTTGATATCATGGAATTTATACAATTTGTTGCAAGGATTTAACATATGATAGTGGAGACATAGATTGAAGAAGTGAAAATAATTTTTAGATATTTGAATAGGACTATGGATTTTGGCTTATGGTACTCAAGAAGAAATATGTCACCTTCAAAACATATACAAATGTAGATTGGGTAGGTGTTGTTTCTCAAATTGTCCTGGTACGTGACAACAACTTGAAAAGACATTCACTGAGGATTCAAAACCCTCTCGCTTTAGGTGAGAAGGGCTAGCTTCCATCCACCTCACGGGGTATTCCTTGTGTTGGATGAAATTTAAATGGATTTTATAATCGCACAAATAAATATGGCGAGGTTAATGATATCAAAGTGTGTTATTAAAAGGAAGAGAGGTTAAACATTCGGAAAGGGAACTTATAATAAATAAAATATCAATAATTAAAATCAAAACATTAAGTATGCAATGAAAAAATAGCATAACACAAATTAGAGGTGAATATGATAAAGAAAAAGAAAATAAATGAAGTGTTATTTATAGTTGGATCCTTCTTTACTGGTTATTCCTCATGATGAAGAAGAGAAAATAGTATAATATCATGTATAATTACTTTCAATTCTCCCTCCAAACACAAGAATTAAGAAAATGTGATGCAGGGGCATGAGGCTTAAAACAACCTTTGTCCATAAATAAATGAAAAAGGGGGTCTCATGTTTTGTTTCCCCATGTAAATATTCATAATTGAGTAATTTTAGTTAATTAGAAAGGAAAATGTAACTTCCCAGATGATTAGTGGGCATAGGAAGAGACAAGCCGTTCGTCTATCGCAGCGCAGTCTCCAGAAAGTGAGAGAGTGAAGAGTTTTGATATTAGAGGAGTTGAGAGTTGATTGTGGCTTGGTAAAAATAAGCCCACAGTAATAAGCCGCACCCACATAGAGGACCTGCATAGACTTGTATAGAGAGCTGCATAGCTCGGGATAGTGAAGGCCGTGGAGTTGAAGACTTGGCCAAGACAGGAAGTCTGTAAGAGAATTAATTTTGTGAAAGAAACTATTCAGGTTACATGAGTTATTGATTACCTGTGCGTTACAGATCAGAAACCCCGTGAATAAGCCAGATTAAGTTCGTGTGAATATTCTTTGGGATATTTGTGATTAATTGTGTGAATTGAACCCTATGATAGAGCTCAATGAGGCTCGTATTTAGAGGAAGAACGATGTGAATAAAGGTCGATATTGGTGTTTTAAAGGTTGAAAGTATGGCTAAATTATAAGTAATAAATCATGTTATGTATGCACCTGTGATCCGACAGAACTCTATAAGATGCAAAGGAAGGTTTCACACAGAGAGCATCACTAAAGATCGGTTTTATGCTTAAAGAGAGGGATCAAGGGTAATGACCCGTACGATGAGATTCCATATTAAAGTCATGAGGGCAATCGTTATATTTGAATATTGTTTGAATCATAGATTGAGCAAGAACCGAACTCTGTGTCAAGCCTGGTGGTGTTTGAACCAGAAGAAAGAGAATAGTTCAACAGTCCTCGACACGCAAGTAGTTGAATGATTCGCTGAGAAAATGCATTGAAGTGGAACATGAATAGCATTGATGGAACCTTGAGGTCAGAGAAGTATCGTGGACTGAAGAAGTGAACAATGAATGTGGTTTAGAGCTGAACCCAGTAGTATATCATGAGTTACAAAGGTGGTAAGCTGTATTCCCCATTTGGACGCGATCAAAGCCATAGGCTGACGCGTGGCCTCAAGCAGTTTTGAAAACCCACTCTCATCGCGAACTAATGCTTGTGCATACAAGTCGCGCGAGATTTGGTTGTGGACGTCGGATCATCTGAAGCAATGCGATGACTTATCCACCATTCTATAAAAAGGTATGGTCCAACGTGGTTGAGTTGAAAACCGTTTACAATTTATTTATTGTGGGCCCACTCGTAACTCTAATTAAATTCAATATTAAGTGGAATGTGTGAGAATAAGTGTTAATTTGCATGGTTAATGTCAATAAGGTCGGAGTTGAATGGAAACAAAGAGATATTTGGATGAATGCATCGGTGACTGGTATGCCATAGAGTATTATATAGTAAGTTAATAAGAAGAGTCAAATGGGGGGGTCCGACCACTCAAATTGAGTGTATAAGGCACGGTGGAAATGTTGGTTAATATTCTAGGTTTTTAAAATAAGTTCACGATTATTGGTTTTGAAACATTTGAATGGACAGCCCATATATCGGCACATTATAGTTATGGAATTTACGTGGTTAAAATTAAGGTATATATATGTTGAGTTCGGTTATAACCCAAGGATTGGGTTTTATTAAGTTACGGGAGAGATAGGCATATGCCTTGATTCCAATTCATAATTGAGTTGATAGGGGGTTATAGACATTAGAGAAGAGGATTAAATTAATATCTCAATTCTCCAAATTGAGATATTAAAGCTTTGGCTTTATTTGTTAAAATTGTCATCCCATGAACATATAAATTTAAAAGGTTGGGATGTTTATCCACTTTGCCAACGTAGAATAACAGAATGGTGTGAGATTGCCCAGATTGGGGAAATGTTTGAGCCATGAAATGTGAAGGCATTATGCACAGCTAGAGATTGAAAATTCAGAGAAAACGGGACTGTGGGTTACCCCGTCATCAAAGTGGTATCAGAGCTAGAATTTAATTAGCTCTTTGAAAATTTTATTTTGAAATGCACATGTACTGAATAGGAAAGAAAAGTTGAGGTTTAAATATTTTTAACAGAGTTTTAGATTTTATTAAGTATGCAGTGAAGGTTGATAGCCCAGATGTGTAGAATCTGGAGGTGAAGAAAAAAGGAGTCCTGAAGATTGCAGAAGATAGATGCAGTGCAAGTGAAAGAAGAAACAATATCATTCAGGTATCTTGAGAGGTAAGATGATGAGCCTTATTTGAACTCTGGTTGGAAGGATTTGTTTGCAGAATATAGAGTGCAAGCAAGTGAGAAAAGGATCTCAGCAATAAGCAAGTCACAAGCTTGAGAGAAATGTGAGAGCAATGATAGAAGAATCCAGCGAGGGATTCTGAGTGCAGAAGGAGTGTAGTAGAACCTGGAAGATTTCCCACCAAGGTTGGATGACAGAAGAAAATATGTGTTCTTGAGAGAAGTTGCAGAGTGAATCCTAGAGAGCAGAAGAGAGTGCTCAGAAGGTTCCAGAGAGAGTGAACCAGTACTTTCCAAAAGCCGGATCTGTAGGAAGGGATTGGTGAGGTAAGTTTCAGCAAGAGAGCTTGTTTTTGAAAACGCTTAGTGCAGCTTGTGAGTGAAGAACTCCTAGAGAAGAAAATGGCTACTGAGATCCATAGTAGAGATTGCAGAGATTGCAGAGGTTCTGAGAGAAGCCACAACAGAAGAGTGAGGGAAGATGTCAAAGAAAATGGCATAAGGAAGAGACTCACTGATGAATAATATTGGAAAGAGATGGTTGAGATCTGTAAGTAGTTTATTGAACTAGAGAGGATGATAGAGGAAAAACAGAGAGTTGGGTGGCTCATGAAGAAGAAGGTAAAGTGGCAGAGGCCACATAGGAAGAAGGAGCAATTGATGAATGCTCAGAAGAAGGAAGAAATGCCCAGAATGATTATCTGGAGAAGGACATGGAGACTGAAGCTTCAAGTGGTACCAAGGGGTCCAAGAGCCTTACATCTGACATATTTTGTATGTTTGGAGGAACAGCAGGTGAGAGAGAAAAAACTGTTGATGTTGTCACTGAAGAAGAAAATGAGGCAACCAGATGTTTTGAAGATGTCCATGCACAATTGGAGAAAGATTATGCTTTCCAACATATTGGAAGCAGAGAAGATTTAGTTTATGATATTGGCCAAAAGCTGGAATTTGAACAGCTCATAGAATTTGAAGAAGAGACTCTTCAAGAATCTTTGAAGCATACGAAAGAATTGGAACAACAGGAAGATTTGGTGATAAAATCATCAAATGAGACCATAAAGTCTTATTTTTTTTCATCTAACAAGTTGTGGATGAATGCAGGTATTGATGGAGACAGTTCACATGATGAAACTGTGACAAATGAAGCAGACTGTTGCCAAGTAAAGTACGATAAGTATCTTTCAGATGAAGAACAAATTGAACTATTGCAGCAGAAGGAATTCATTAATTCCTTGTTTTATAAAAGAGATTGTTTCAATGAAGCTGGTGGAGACAAATTTTTCATTAATGTTGGTGATGACAAACTGTTCTTGATAAATGGCCAAGTAAGGAGTGATGGAAAAATAGCTGAATTTTTTGCAGAGATGAGAAATCAGGAGGAGATAGTGATAGCCGAAGATAGTGAATATGTTGAAGATGGTTCCTCAGAAGAGATGCCAGGATTGTGGCATGGGTAGAGGACAAAACCATAGAGGGAAGGTGTTCATATGGTAAGGACAGAGATGATTGAAGATGAGAGAGTTCATTTTTATGAACTATAACAGAAAGACATCCTTGCAGAGGATGGTGTAGAAGAGAGATTAGCTGTTAGTCTCAAGATATGTTTGAAGAATTGGAATCAGCATTCTGACGTGCTGATTGAGAAGAAAAAAAGTTGGGACAGCATACTGAGATGCTGACAGAAGAAGGAAAGGCTTTGAAGCCTTGTGGATTTTGTTTTAACAAATGTTTCGTGAATGCAGATCATGTTGATGATGGAGATAAGTTGACAGCATGGGACAATCAATTGAAAGAGAAGGATAATTATGTGGAAGATTTTAAACCATGGAATGGAGAAATTGAGCTGCTAGAGAGTATTTTGAATCAGTAGGATTCAATACAAGAGAGGAAACCTCAATTTCTAAATTGGGGATTGTAGAATGAATATGAGCAGCTAGAAGAAGGGGATACAATCATGTCTCATGGACAGAAGTTGGTTGCTATTGGTAGAAGAGAGGAATTGGCTTGTTCGAATAGCCTAGAGAAAGTTGACAAGAAGGTTGTATGGCATATTGTTACGGCTGCTAGATCAGTGGATAACCAGAGTTTCACTCTGAAAAAAGATGAAAATGCGAAGCTGGAAGAGCTTGAAGTAAATCAAGAAGAAGGAAGGAAATTTCTGAAGATTGCCGAGACAGAAGAAGAAGATGCTAAAACTGAGTTGCAGCATAGTGAAGATTTGTTTGGACAAAGGAGATGGCGATAATGTTTGTAGAAAACATCCATAAAAGAGTGCGAAATGCCAGAACAACAACTTGGAGTGTTTCCGGAGAGAATGTTGAAGCAACAATCTGAAGTGTTGCCAGCAGAGGAGCAAGAATTTTACTGTTCTAGAGAGGGTATGGATGATTGGGTGGCGAATAGGGCAACAGTAAGGACTAAAGAAATGAGAATGCAACAAACAGAAGTAAGTGTCCAGCAGTCAGAGGAAATATTAGACAGAGAAATAGCATTGATAAGAAAGTTGATGCAGAAGATGCCTCAGAAAAGGAAAGCAACAAGAAAGCTGAGAAACAACAGTAGCAAGAAGAAGACAGTCATAGACTGTGAGGGCATAGCAAGTGAAAAGATGCAGACCAAGATATGGAAGCCAGGAGGAATGTGAGAGAAGAATGTTGCAGCAAACAACCAGTTGTAGAATAAAGTGTGGGATCCGGGAAGACAAAGATGAAAACCATGATCAGTAGATCATGAACTATTTTAACCTGGGGAGTATAATGCAGGGGCATTAGGCTCAAAACAACATTTGTCCATAAATAAATGAAAAAGGGGGTCTCATGTTTTGTTTCCCCATGTAAATATTCATAATTGAGTAATTTTAGTTAACTAGAAAGGAAAATGTAACTTCCTAGATGATTAGTAGGCATAGGAAGAGACAGTTCGTCTCTGTCTGTCAGATCGTTAGTCTCAGAGTTAGATATATGAATATTTTTGAGAGTTAGAGGAGTTGAGTCGACTCAGGGTTTGTATAAAAATAAGCCTTACAAATACAATAAGGCAGCACTGTGAGTGAGGACTTGGATAGATTGGGCAGAGAGCTATGAAGAAGTCGGGATAGTGAAGGCCGTGGAGTTGAAGACTTGGCCAAGACAGGAAGTCTGTAAGAGAATTAATTTTGTGAAAGAAACTATTCAGGTTACATGAGTTATTGATTAAATTCCGTGCGTAAATGTCTTGAAAACCTATGTATTGGCTAGATTAATTTATGTCTGAGAAGATATGGAATATTTGTGATTAACTATGTGAATTGAACCCTATGATAGAGCTTTGAATGAGGCTCTGTATTTAATGGAAGAATCAATGTGAATAAGGTTGATATTGTGCTTTAAGGTTGAATGCGATGGCTAAATTATAAGTAATAAATCCTATTATGTATAGACCCAAATGAGATCTGATAGAACTCTATAAGACACAAAGGAAGGGTTCACGCAGAGAGAGTTAATATCTATCTGGACTAAAGTGGAGTTTAAAGAGGGAGTGGACCAATGGGAAACGGGCAAGGATTCCATATTAAAGTCATGAGGGAACCGTAAGATTTGAATACTGTTTGAATCATAGATTCAGTAGAAACCTAACTGTGTGCTAAAGCCTTGGTGGACAGTTTTCAAACCATGAAAGAGAATGAAATCAAATATAACTTCGACAGTGAAGGAAGTTGAATGATTCGCTGAGAAGATGCGTTGAAGTGGAACGTGAATAGCATTGATGGAACCCTGAGGTCAGAGAAGTATCGTGGAACCAAGAAGTGAACAATGAACGTGGTTTAGAGCTGAACCCGGCAGTATATCACGAGGTACAAAGGAAGTAAGTTGTATTCCCCATTTGGACACGATCAAAGCCATAGGCTGACACATGGCCTCAAGCAGTTTTGAAAACCAACTCTCATCGCGAACTAAAGCTCATGCATATAAGTTGCGCGAGATTTGGTTGTGGACATCGGATCATCTGAAGCAATGCGACGACTTATCCACCGTTTGATAAAAAGGTATGGTCCGACGTGGTTGAGTTAAAAACCGTTTACAATTTATTTATTGTGGGCCGACCCGTTACTCTAATTAAGTTCAGTGTTAAGTGGAATGTGTGCGAATAAGTGTTAACGTGCATGTTTAATGTCAATAGTTGCATGTCAGAAACAAAGAAATGGCTGATGAATGCATCAAAGGATCGGTATGCCACAGAGAAAGAAAGCATGAGTTAATAATAAAAATCTGGAATGGGGGGGTCCGACCACCTGTGCTGAGGTATAGTAATGTTGAAAACGTTGGTTAATATATTTAATATGTTGGGTTTTTTAAATAAGTTCACGATTATTGGTGTTGAAACATTTGAATGGACATCCCATATATCGGGGCATTATAGTTATTGAATTTCTGTGGTTAAAATGAAGGTATATATATATGTTGAGTTCGGTTATAACCCAAGGATTGGGTTTTGTTAAGTTACGGGCGAGATAGGCATATGCCTTGATTCCAATTCATAAGTGAGTTGATAGGGGGTTATAGCATGAGAGAAGAGTATTAAATTAATATCTCAATTCTCCAATTTAAGATATTAAATCTTCGGCTTTATTTGTTAAAGTTTCCAACCCATGAACATAGAAATTTAAAAGGTTGGGATGTTTATCCACTTTTCCAGCATAGAATAACGGAATGTTGTGAGATTTCCCAGATTGGGGAAATGTTTGAGCCATGAAATGTGAAGGCATTATGCACAGCTAGAGATTGAAAAGTCAGAGAAAAACGAGACTATGGGTTACCCCATCATCAAAATGTTCATTTATTGATAGTATGATTACCTGATTAAAAACAAATCCTCTAACCACTATGAAACAATGGTGTTAATCAAGTCAACTAATAGATATTTTGATTCAAGCACATAAATTATAAGAATAAAAGTTGAAGAAAATGAACATGCACTATTGTAATACATATCATGAAATATTGTAATAAAACTAATCAACAAAAGATTATTTTAGTCAATTAAACAATACAGCATTCAAATATCCCAACTCTGATACCTTTAATAATATTAATATATGAGAGTATCATTAATTAAGTAAAGTATAGTAGTATAAACAAGTGATAAATTCCATTGTATATAATTCGAACTACATCAGTGTATATGCATAGAAAGAAATGTAAATGAAAAGAAAAACTAAAGAAATATGATTTCCAAAATGCATACAAAAATATTATAAAAGAATCAACAACTGGGTTGTGCAACAAGTGCAGTGATACCATTGAGAACCATAAGTTTGTTCTTGCCTCCAAAGATATTCCTCTACATCCCTCCCTCAAACGAGAAAATTAGGGATTTTATACAAATTTTTTTGATAACTATTGTAATAAATATTTCTTTTTATAATCATTTAAATAATAAAAATGAAAATAATAACTATCTATGAAGCTCCATTATTTTTCAAAAACCATGGAAGACTTTGGATATTCTTGGTCTTTAAAATAAAACTTAATAATATCCTCTTTAATATTAATCCTTCCTTTAATTATTTTCCCAAATCATTAATCACTCTATAATTAGCTTCCTGCATTAAATCAACCAAATTTAGCCCATAAATAATTAGATAAAGGTCAATTAAATTACTATAAATGAATTTCATGTCTATCTCTTTGAATGACTTTCCAGAATGACTAAGGGTAAAATAATTTATATAAATATATCATTTGAAACCTGATACCGTTACGAATGATTAAACTGACTCTTCATTCCCTCCCCGTGTAAATTGCAGTTAATCTATTCAAAATGTAATAAAAGACACATATTCATCCAATTATTCATTTGATTTAACTCTTCACAATAAAACACCATAAACCCTTCCCAACTTGTAATAAAATCTTTATCTTCTAAAGGATATTTCACATATATCAATTGATGTTGGTGAACATAGCTTAAATTAAACCCTCAATGAGACATTAACAAAGTTGAGATAGATATTTTCGTGAAGATGAATTTATAGAAAATAAAACCCTAAAATACTATTGTCGTTGCGCGAACACCCTCCAAAATTTGGTCTACACTTGAATTTTGGAGCCTACCATGGATCTTGAGTTTTTTCATTCCATAGTCACTTTATTTTTTATTGATTCTTGTTATGTATTCTATCCTTTTCTCAATTTTTAAGTGTAAAATTCACATGCTCATGCATGCTTTGTCCACAGTAAGTTCATGAGTGCACCATGTTGGAATTCTGCAAGTGTTGTTTGGACTTTCCTCTTGCTGCCGCAAGTGTCATATGTTAGAATGACAAGTGTCGCACATTTCTCATATGTAGTTCTAGTTTTTTTCAAGGGGTAATCTTGGTGCTAATGATTTTTTCTTACCATCTAGACATGTATCACACTCATTTCCAAAGTTTCAAGTCCTATCGCATAAGTGTTGTCACTTCCATCGAAAGTGTACCTTTAGTGTTGCACTTGGGGAAAGAAATCACAATATTGACACCTTGAGGGAAGTATGTTGTTCATGATTTATAAGGGATAAATTTTTCTTTGTCATTTTTTCTAAGTGTGTGAGAATACTTAAGTTTCATCACTATTCAATTTGGTCCCACTGATACCACACTTGGCCAAATCCAGAAAAGTTTCTCCCCAAGCAACTTGACATCACTCAATCTTAATGAACTGTACTCTACACAATCTTAGCCCTCAAGTTTCAAAAGTTCCTCTTGTAACTACACAACGTCCAAACCCTTCCTTATAGAACTGTGTGCAATCTCAATGCTCCTCCTAAACCCTAGAGCTCTAGAACTATGGAGCCCCTACCTCTAGTCATCCACTTATACGTTACTTCTATGTGAACTATTTCAATAGTTGTCCAAAGATTCATTAATATGTACATGATCGTGTGTATTTTATATATTAGTAATATTTATTTTCTTTAAAAGGCTCACCTTTCTCTCTACTTTGGGTAGAAGAACCCTGATACATTCCGCAACTGAAAATTCCACAAGTCATACTCACTTGCTAATCAGAAAGAACCTACACATTTCTCTCTTGTGCCGATATTTGTAGCAAAGGAAAATATAAATGAATAGATGGAATTTGGGTCTTAGTTTTGGGAGGGATCCCACATGAAATGGTTTGAATTATAACTAGGAATTTTAATCGGGGATACCCCCTTGGTTGACAAGTTTCCAACACTGTCAAAAAATGGTGATAGAAGGAGGGATAGATGACAAGCTATGTCTGTTGAGTATGTTTTGAATATCTGATATTTAATGGCTCTTTCCAAAATCATAATCCCATAATTTTTTTCTAACCTATCTCTTGGTAAGAGTTTCATCTCTGCAGAATAATTTTATGAATTTCCCCAATTAAGGTTTGATGGTGAAGTTTTTAAATTCAAAGTCGAATACATATTTTATTTTCTTGGTGTTTGTAAATATAACGAAATCGATGATGAATGTGTCCTTTTTATATTAATCACCCTCACTCTTGAAGGTAGAGTTAAAAAATGGTGTCAGAATTCACCAACCGCTTCCATTCATTCATTCAATCAATTTCTAAACAAGCTTCATCAAGCCTTCATTAGGTATGATTTTCAAGATGTATGTAGCAAGATTGATACGCTCAAAATGAAATAAGGTGAATTTGTAGAGGATTTTCTTAATTCTTTTTTTCACCGTTGCTATGAATTTCCCGAGGGAGTGATTGATTCAGATATTTAAAATGAAAAATTTTGTAGTTTGGTTCTTCTTTCCTTGAAATATTTTGAATACAACCCCCTGGATGATATTTCTCTTCCAAATTTTTTTGATCATGAGACACCCCAAATTTGTGAGGAGGAACCTACTATTTTCTTTGTTTATTTTCCTCCTCCTTTTCTAGTACCAATTTGGGTGCCTCCTGGTGATGATTTTAAAGTCGAGAAATGTGAAAATGTAATTGTTTTTTCATTCATCAAACGTCCACCCAATTTCCATGACTCAGATACTACTGAAGAGGACTTAGAATGGTGTAGAAATTGCATAGATCCCGAAGTAAAATACTATCCCTTACCTTTTCAAGATCCCATTAATGTATGTAATCCTAATCTTGAAGTTGATCCAATTAAAAATAGAATTTCCCCAGTGGATACATCTCAACCTCTACCATCTACATCTCATGACTCATTGTCTCATGATCTTCTTGATCAACCTACTTTAGATTTTAATAATATTTAATGTTGTCATTTCAATGAGAAATCAAGAAGAAGTTAATTTCATTTTATAGGTAGAGGAGAAAAGTGTTGAAGATATGCGTCATATTTCTTCCATATTTCAAGATGACAATCTCACATTCTAAGATGATCAAAAATCTCGTAATCTTGCTAACTTGTCAAGTAATTTCAAATCCTTTATTCAAGTTGAGACTTTGGAAAACCATCACCATGACATCCCTTTTTCCATTAACAGATGTAATTATATATACCCAAGTACATTGAATGATATCTTTCCTTTTTTTATGACTTATATTTGTATGGTATTTATTTAGAATATTATTCTCATAGCTTGTAATATTCATTTTTGCATTGGGAGTCTCTTTCATTTCAGAATGATTCTAAAATTTCTTCAAGACATGCATCATCTAATATAAAACCTAAAGAAACAATTTGTCAAACTCTTGAATCTTTTGTATACCTTGTTTAAGAAAATAAAAATAAATTTGAATGTTGCATTGGTATGCCTATCTTTGATCATTACTGTTACAGGAAATTTTGTTGCATTCACTCAAAAGGCCTGAAAAATGGATCAATCAACATCCTTAACACCTTGTCATTATTCGTTCTCAAATACCTATTAATTTTCTCTCCAAAAAGTATACATTAATGGGTCAATAAGATAAAAAATAACGTTTTTAACCCGAATGCACCTCACACTTCAGTCCACCTGCAATGGTTGCAAGTTACATAACAGAGCACCTATAGTGGTAGCACAATTTTCTCTCCCTTGCAGGTGCAATGGTTTTGGAATTTTAGGAAAAAAAAAAATATTTTAAAACCTTCTCCTTCCAGAAGATAAGGAAGTTTTATCCATTTAACATGGATAATATCTCAAATTCCTTCTTTGGAGGTGTTATCTATTATCATTTGAGCTTATCCTCCTTTGTACGTGGATATGAAGCCTATATCGGTAGATCCTAAACTACCACTTTCACCCTATAACATTATTGCCTCCCATGGAATAAACATATTATATACATGAAAATTTCATGGGCACTTTTAGACTGAAATTTCCTCTAAAAAATATCCTTAATTATCCACCATTACCCTTCGTATCTGGTTAGAAAGCATGCTGGAAATTTGAAAGCTTAAGGTATTTAAGACAATTACTGACATCGAAAATTCAAGAAACCAATTAAGATATTAGGGTATTGACAGATTCAAAAGCAGAGATCAAGTCAGACCAGGTATTCATATCAACAAAATGGCCTTGATTCATCAAATGGCACAAGAATTTAACATCACCCAAGGGGAGAGATTGTGCGAAAGAGATGATAAGATCCATGCCATGCACACAAATGATAGGAAGGTGACCAATCTCAGAAGTATATGACAGAGAGAAATCCTTCAACCCAGAATGCACTTTATCTTAATAAACATAATGACAGGCTTTGAAACTTTTGGAATCCATGACATATATTATTTCCAACCTAGAGTTTGATGCAAAGGATTCACACGATGAAGAGAGATTAACCAAACAAGAATATTTCATCTGATCAGAAAGGTTTTCTTGAGGATCATGAAGATCAACTTGAAAACATCGAGAGACTTTCAAGAATTAACTCACAACCAATGTATAGATGTTAAAGTAACAAATACATGTGGAAATTTGGATCTGAATCAATTCAGAGGTGTCAATATGAATATAAGAACCTGACATAGCCATTAGTGAGGGCTGAAATTTCTTGACTTTTGATTGATATTTGAACCTTATCCAGTATTTTCATGTTTCCTCACCTTTATCACAATAATCATTGTACCTAGACACATGCGATAAGTTTATGATACCAAAAAACTCTCTAAATCCTTTATATCTTTATCAGGATGGTCATGGCAATAATCAGGTGCAGGATGGTGTGGTCTTAAGATTAGAGAATTAAAATATCGAATCTATTACTCATTATTTTGTTAATTGAATTTCATATGTTAGGAGGATGATGTCGCAATTATGAATAATGAAGGGATTTTTCCTACTAATGCATCCTAATTTTTCATCCATCAATAATATTATCTGTCTAATATTTATTTTGATCAAACCATTGGCATTAACAATATTCTCATTCATACATTTGATGAAAATGGTGCATATCTTCCCATTGATTTTTCTAAGCCACCCATATTTGATGATCCACCAATATATGTGTGTGTGTGTGTGTGTGTGTGTGTGTGTGTATTATTTTTTTTATTTTTATTCTAAAGGTACTTAAAAACCATTGTCATGGTTTAGTGACCAGATAGTGACAATGCCACTCACTAGTTGTAATTGAGCTAAAAAAGCTGGATCGTGATGAGATCACTTGCCTTATGGTAAAACAATCATAAGCCATTACCCTGGTATGTTGTTCAGTATTGGTAATACCAACCTATTATTTTCCTATGATCATGGTAAGCAGACTCATGATTGTACCTCTTATCTTTTAAGATTTGAATATTTTTGAATTACATTATAAAAAGTGTATTATTAATGGATAGGGAGAATCATTGACTCCTTAAGAGTTTTGGATGAAAGTTGGAGGTAAAGATGCTTAGTTACAAAATATTATTTTATTTTTAAAGAAAACCTTTCTTGACTGATAATAAGATCAAAATATTTTATAAATTTTGAGGCTAATATAACTTACAACTTCTATGGAAAAAAAATTAAGTTTTATTATAATTATCCAATTTTCAATTTTGCAATCATTTCCTTCAAAATTCCTACTTTCAAAGAAAAAAAATTCATAAGATGATTAGTGACATTGATAAAAATAAAAAGACATTTTACTTAACATTATTTTCTAACAGAGCTAAATATGTAAATGCAAATGGATACATATTTACAGTAGAAGAAATGTTCTTCTAACAAAAGAATTTTTTCAAAAATGCCCATTAACAAGAAGATATTCTCTCTTTCCTTGCAGATTTTGTAGTATGAAGGTTGATGGGCCTACGTTTTCAACAACTTGAAATTGTCCAAGCCACATTTTTGGAAATTTAGTAGGTTTTCCTTTTTCCTCATGTTCCTTGTCCCATTTGAGGAAATTATCTCCATTTTTAAAATATATTTTACTGACTAAACTTACATCAAAATAATATTTAACTATATGTCGATGATGAGCATGAGTTTTCTTGGCTTTCTCCCTTTGTTATTCTAATTTAATTATTTGAGACATTATTGATTGCTAAGAAGAATAAGGCCTTTCTTCGATGAATTGGAATAGGGCCAATGAGGGAAGGGCTAGCTTAGGAGGTAGGATAGGCTCTTTACCATATACGAGATTAAAGGGAGAGGTACCTATGGATGCCTTCTTGGTTATTCTATTAGCCCAAAGAGAAAATGTCAAAGATTTATGCCAATACTTTTGGCTTTGATTAATAGTTCTTTTAATAATTATGATAAGGTTTTAATTGTTTGAATATGCTAAACCATTCCCTAAGGATAGTAATTAGCAGAGTATTTGAGTTTAAACTCTCTCTTTAAATAAAATTAATTCATATTATTACCTGAAAAATAAGATGCATTGTCAAACATTAGTGTGTTGGGTAAGCCAAACCTGGTAATAATGAACAGACCAATGAATTCAATAAGAGCATCGCAATTGGCTACCTTTAGTGGAATTTCTTCCACCCACTTGGTGAAGTAGTTTGTAGCAGTGATCTAGGTGGAAATTTTTGGCCATATGCCTATTCCACTTGGACCCCCAACATTTTTTCCTTGATTTTTTCAGTTTCCGTAATTGTAGCACAATTTACTATTTTTGGCAGTTTTTCAGGTCATGAACTCCTAGAGACATTTTGAGGCCCTAAATGGCATTTTTTTGGAAAATATCACTTGTGGTGAATGTCAATATTCAAATAAAAAATTTCTTTTAGAATTTTTAGTCCTGAGATAGATCTTTCTAACGAGGTATCATGTGTGTCAAATGGAGATTGTATGCCAATGTTACTACCCTGAGAAATTGATGTACCAATTTACCCCAACAAGGCCCATAGTTTGTTGTTTAATCTCCTAGGGTTAGGTTTTTGAATGTTTAGGGTTCTCCATTGTTTCTCAATAATAAATATCCCTTCAAGTCTCATTATAATAGATTTCAGAGCCACGTAACTACCACATCTCTTCTCAAAGATAAGCTACCATCACCCTAGCTAGTTGTCTCTAATAATATTTCAGTTATGTGATATTAATGAAATTAAATCCTATTTCTGCTGAAACTTTTCATTTCTGTCTATTTCTATATTTTAGTGTGCTCCTGCGTAACTCCAGATTAGTGGTATCAGAGCGGTCCACTCTTTCTCGATCGTACTTTGCATGTACCCAATGAGGTTGGGGTATAAGGAGTTAGGGCCCGATCTAGTTGAACCTTTGCAAGATCAGCCTAGAAAACCCCTAAAACTGCCCATGGGGGACGAAAAGAAATATGATTTAATAGGAGATCCCATCAAAATATTGCTCGAGGATGCCCTTGAGAAACAAAGGAACACGATGATAAATAAATTTTCTTATATCCTTCAACAAATTCCAACTTGTGGTACATCTACATTTAGCAGGAATTCTGGTGGCACAACTCCTTTTAAGGTACAAGTAAACATTGAAATTCCCATATTTAAGGGCCAAATAAATGCAGAAGTCATAGATAGATGCTTGAAACTATTAGACCGGTATTTCCAAGTACATGAATTTTCCAATCGGGAAAAGATGACATTTGCACTCCTCAAAGACGCCTCCTATGCCAGGGACTGGTGGGAAACCTACTGTGAGAAAAAGGACAACAGGGAACCCTCTACATTTTTGGCCGCAACCACTTGGGACTATTTCTGAGATGCCATCAAGGAACAATATTATCCCATGGGGAGCTATAAGTACAACTACATACAATGGTCTATGGTGCAACAACAAAGGGATGAAGATGTGCATGAGTTAACTGATATGTTCCATACACTATGCAAAAAATTGGCTATCAAAGATTCAGAGAAACATTTGGTGAAGAAATATTGAATTTTTCTTCACAGATACATTCAAGAGGAAATGGAGTTCCTCGACATCTCCTCACTTGGTGCAGCATACCAGTATGCTGCCAAGATTGAGTAGAAGTTAAAAAAAAAGAAGCGAGACTTTGGATATGTGAATTAGAAGCAAGGGAAAGGTGCCCACAAACTCTAGAAAAAAATACAAATACAATGTGAGGTGTCCCAAGATAACCTACCACAACCGCAAGCAAAGAACAACACTGTGAAGCCAAATAAGGACATGACAAAGTGGTGTGAGTTCAATAAGAGCTCCACTCATAACACAAATGAGTGTCGATCCAAGCACACACTGGTGGCCAAGCTGAAGGATTCTAAATCAGATGCATGCTCTAAATATGAATTAGATCCGAAAATGGTGAATCACAAAGGGAAGAGTATTATCGATGTGGATCCCAACACCACCGTCTCCACCATGAAGATCCAAAAGGAGTAACCCAAAGATATAGAGGAGGGGGGGTACCTCTTCCATTCCCATATGTGGGTAAAGGGTTCCCCACTATATTTCATTGTCGATAGTGGGAGCCAAAATAACCTCATTTCAGCATAGGTTGTGAAGCAGATGGGCTTCTCGACCAAAGCATAACCATAGTCGTACACCATCGAGTGGCCTCATCAAGGACGATCTCCACATCAGTGAGAAGTTACACCTTCCCTACAACATCAAGCCCTTCAAGGATGAGGTATTATGTAACATTGTTCCACTTGATGTTTGTGATGTATTATTAGGCCAACCATACTTGTGGAAGTGACATGCTATCTATGAGTCCCAACCTTGTGCTTCTATTGTTACTTTGGGAAATAAGTTGTACATGATACCAAAGGTAGCATCGCCTACTACCATATCTTTGGTTATGACAAAACAATGAATTAAGCTCATTTCCAAAACCGAGAAATTTGTTTTCTTGATTATCGACCCCTAGGGAAAGAAAAATATTATGGTTGTGAACTCCATATAGGGTTGTTCCGCACAAAAAAAATAGATGGACAAGGTTGTGGAGGAGTACGGGGGCAATTTCACCTCACTTGAATGGGTACCATTGCACTGTCAGGATAATCAACCCATTGATATGGCCCCAAGTGTGTCGTTGTAGAATGGAACAAACTATCGCTACTTTGTTCTGGAGAATGATGAAATAAAGAAGTAGATTTAGGAGCTATTGTAGAAAGGCCATATTTGGCTGAGTTCATTGCCCTATGGTAGCCCGATCATGTTGGTGTATTGACTATCAGGTATTGAACAAGATCGATTTCCAGAATAGGTACACAATCCCATGGATTGATGAACTTTGGACCAACTCAAGCGGGGGAAATATTTCAACAAGATCGACTTTAAGTCCGGTTATCACAGGTACCAATTGAACCCTCCGATGTGTTGGATACTTCCTTTAAAGCCAAAGATGGCCTTTTTGAATGGTAGGTCATTCCTTTTTCCTTGAAGAATTCTCCCGCAAACTTTGTGAGGTTGATGGATGACATCTTGCATCCATTCACCAATTCATTTGTAGTAGTGTACCTAGATGACATCCTCATCTTTAGCTAGACTTGGGAAGAGTACCTCCACCACATCTGACAGGTCCTCTAAATACTACGAAAACACAATATGTGTGCCAATTTGGAGAAGTACACTTTTTCCATGACCTAGGTTTAGTATCTAGTATACATTATTGATGAGCGAGGGTTCAGGTGGATCTAGTCAAGATCCATGTCATTCAGAAATGGCTAGCCCCAAACACTCTAATAGACCTCCACAACTTTCTTGGTCTTGCTAATTTCTACTCTGGTTCATGTTGGGAATCTCTCATATCACTTTGCCCTAGAGTCAAGTCACCAAGGGAGGAGCAAAAGAACCAGTTGATATTGAGACAGATGCCTCTAACTATGCTATTAGGGATGTTCTTACTCAACATGGGCATCGAGTGGCATATTACAGTGAGATGTTGTCTGACACAATCCGAAAGTATCAAAATTATGAAAAAGATATGTATTCCATTATACAAGGTTTACGACAATGGAAGCATTAAATTTAATGGAAGGAAACATTCATCCACATAAACCAACTCCTGCAGTTCATAAATATGCAAGGGAAGTTTTAGAATGATCGCCATCAGAAGTGGTGCACATATCTGCAATAGTTTCATTTGAACATCAAGTATAAGAATGGAAGCACCAATAATGTTGCAACCTGCCTTATTCGACCACTGATTGTGGCAGTAACCATTGTGCTCAACTCTTGTGGGCCCTATACTTTTGATTGGATGCTTCTCTACAAGAGTGATCCAGAATTTAGCCACAAATACAAGACGCTCTTGGAGGGTAAGCAAGTTCCAAATTTCACCTCCAGGATGCACTGCTATGTCACTTGAGGAACCCTTGTGTTCCTTCAAATGAGCATGCCAAGATTATTTTGGAAGTGCACTACAGTTAGGTCGCTCCGCATTTTGAGGTCAATAAAATAGTATAAGTACCATAGAAGAATTTCTATTGGCCAAACCTTTGACAAGGTTTTGGGAAGTACATAAGACCCTGCACTGCCTATGTCAATGCCAAACCAACCATAAAGAAGCAAGGTCTCTATACTCCGCTTCCTACCCTAGTCAACCTTGGGATTTAATCTCCATGGATTACATGTTGATCCTTCCTTTTAATAAGCATGGAAATGACTATGCTTTCATGATTTTCAGCAGATTCTAGAAGATGTCCATTATTACAACCTACAAGAATAATATCACAATAGAAGCCACTACTGGAATATTCTTTGAATGAGTGTGGGTAAACTTTGGGATCCTGCAGTCTATCATATTAGATCGATACAACATATTCCTTAGTACATTTTGGTCCAGCCTTTGCTGAATGTTTGACACCAAGCTCACCAAGTCCACAACTTTCCATGTCCAAACTGATGGCCAAATAGAGGTCGTCAATAGGATGATCGTACACATTATGTGATTGTACAACTCAAATCTTACATGCACATGGAATGAGAGCCTCCCCTATGTACAACACAACTATAGCCACGCTCTCCAAATCTCAACCAAATACAACCTCTTTTATGTGGGCTTGGGATTCCAGCCAATATATCCCATTGACGTAGCCATGCCATTTGCGTCTACTCAGGCCTATTTGGCTCATGTCAAGTTTGAAGCTGACAAGGCGAAAAATAGGTTAAATATTCCAAACACATATTAAACACATATTCCAAACACATATTCCAAATACATATTCAATATTAAACACATATTCCAATAGGTTCATGACATATTGGACAGATCCAATGCTAAGTACAAGCAACGACATGAACAACATCAGGTGCCACACAACTTTTAGGTGGGCGATAAAGTGTGGCTACATTTTCAAAAGGAGCGCCTAGATGGACCCCACTGCAAGCTTAGCCCATTGTGATATGGGACATAAACCATCACCAAGGTTGTAGGAGATAATTCCTTCAAGCTCAATATTCCACCATTCCTTGGTTTTCACCTAGTATTCAATGTGGATCGCCTTCGGCCCTACTTTCCACTTTTAATGGACATGTCCAAAAAGGTAGAACAACTCACACTAATAGAGTTAAACCCATACTACCTGGAACAAGCCACAACTGATCATATCAGGGACACATAGATCAATATTCTTGCCAGCAGAGGATGCAACTGTATCGAGTTGTCAAAGAAGGCCAACTCCTTCACTAGGGCAAGTGGCTCACCAGCGACCAAGTTTAGTAGAAGTTTCCTCATCTCATTGATGAAATCAATGAAATGGGGACCATTTCTTCCTAAGGGGAGAGGACTGATCCATATGGATATTGGTGTCCACCCACTTATTCCACTTGGACCCCCAGCATTGTTTCTTTCAATTTTCCAATTTCCTTCATTGTAGCACAATTTACTATTTTTGGTCTTTTTTTGGGTCCTGAACTTCCGAAGCCATTTTGATGCCCATTAGGGGAATTTTGAGGTCTAAAATGGGCCTCGTAATGCAATTATAAAATAATATTGGAAATAATAAAATAATATTAGATTACATCATCAAATTTTAGAGGGAAAAAAGAAAAACTACTTTTTCAACTCATATTTTCAACTTATCTCCCTATGGGTTTACTCAAATTTTTAGTGGGAACATTTGTTGGATGTAGAATTTTTTTCCTCATCCAAGGAGTACCCATGTTGCATACTTTTAATGGACCCTTCTACACAAAAAATGAGAAATACATGAAAAACATGATTACAATCACGTTTTTCATGTATTTCTCATTTTTCATGTAGCAAGGTCCATCGAAACTATGAAACATGTGTACTATTTTGATGAGGAATTAAATTTTTCATCCAACAAGTACTACCAATGAAAATTTGAGTAAAACCTTAGGGAGATAAGTTGAAAATATAGTTTGAAAAAGTAGTTTTATTATTTTAGTATTTTTTAATATTTTTACTTTTTTACCCCAAAAAATGGTGAATCATCCCCTATGGCTGAAATCATCATCTTGAATCCTATTGGTTCTTATAATGTAAATTTCTCTTAGGACGCCCACTTTAGACCTCAAAATTTATGTAATGCTAAACGACGTTTTTTGGAAAATATCACCTTCACCGAATGCGACTCATCAAATTGACATTCATTTTCAAATGTTGTAGTCCTTGCATATATATTTCTAATGAGGTATGATGTGTATCAAACATATATCGTATGCCAAACTTATGACCCCGCGAAATTAGATTACCAATTTACCCAAATGGGGCCCATAGTTTTGTATTTCATCTCATAGGGTTAATTTTTTGGATGTTTAGGGTTTTCATTATTTCTAAATAATAAATATGCCTTAGACCCTCATTTTGATAGAGTTCAAAGGCATGTAGCTACCACGTCTCTTCTCATAGATAAGCTACCCATGCCCTAGCTAGTTTATTTCCATTTTGTCTATAAGCATATTTCAGTTATGTGGTATTAATGAAATGAAGCTCTATTTTTGCTACGTATATGTGTTTATGTGTATTTATATATTTTATTGTGTCCATGCATAAGTTCAGATCAAGAAATAAGGATACACTTATGTTGTTTGGAAGAGTGAGGAACAATCTCACCTACGATGTCTAGTACTCATTGTTCAAAGGGTTGCTCAATGTTGAATTGTTGAAGAGGTAACGTTGGTTTTCTTTGTCTTCTAGCAGAATTTTGACATTTTTTTCACCTCCTTCCTTATGCATGGGCATATTTGAACAAATTTGGCCAATAATAGCTTGCATGCAAGATTTTATGGGCAGTGGTATCTCCTCCGAAGTGTCCACCATCTATTTCATTGTGCAAATCCTGCAAAATATTTTGTGCTTCAAAGTTTTCCAAGCATATTAATAGAACATAGACATAATTTTTATGAATAACACATCATTAATGATTTCATATTGATTGGATTTTAATCTTAAATCCCTTTTGCTTTTATAATTGATTTAAGGGGGAGTGTATCCATTCTTTAAGTAAAAATAATATCAACATATTGGGACTCAGTATTAGTTAGGCTTACCTAATATATGTGTGTATTGTTACCTGAGTCCTCATCAGTTAGTATATTGGAAGCTTTAGTAAGCAATTGGAAAATACCTTTTCCTCTGACAACTTTAGCTGGCTTTATCTCTATGTTGTATTCTTTCATAGCTATGATCTAATTTTCCCTCTTTTCTCCTAATTATTATTTTACAACTATCTCGCTGCTGGGAATGGGCCTATTACTTTAGTGTTTGTATTTTGAATAAAAGGCCTGAAATTATTTATAGATTTGAAAATATAAAAATATCATTTCTCCACCTCTGAATAATTCATTTCAACACCTTGAAAATTTGAACTGAAGAAAGAGATGGGTGCTTCAATTTTTTGATCATTGAGTTGTTTTAGAACAAAAAAATAAGGTTTTTCATAAGAAAAAGTATATAAAATAAAATGATCAGAAAAAATTGGAGTAGTTAGAGAGGGATCATTTATAATGGCTTGTTTGATGGAATCAAAATCTTCTATTTCATTATGACCCCATTTAAAAACTGAGTTTTTCTTGATCATGGCTTGTAATGGAAGAACAATCTGGGAAAAATTAGGAAAAAATATCTTGAAAAGGGCTATCTATCGTAGGAGAGACTCCATTGATTTTTTAGTGTGGGGCAAAGATATTTTAGATATTTCCTTTATCCTTTCAGGAGCAATTAAAATTCCTTCTTTGGATACAATAAATCCTAAATTTTTTCCTTCACTGAGAGCGAAGTAAGATTTTTTTTGGATTTAATGAAATTCTATAATTTTTACAACTTTCAAATATACGTTTTAAATCATAAAAATGATTTCTTATTTTCCTTGAATATATTGTTAGGTCATCCAAGTAAACAAAAATAGTTCTGTTTATCAGACCTCTAAAATCTATGTCTATGTCTCCTTGGAATGTTTCCACTGCATTTATTAAACTAAAAGGCATTTTATGATAGGCACAAGTCCCCCATTTGGCATGAATGTAGTTTTTAACCTAGCATCTGGATGAACCAGGATTTGGTTATATCTTGAGAAACAATCAAGGAAAGACATGAGTTCGAAACCTGCTATTGATTGTATGGTTTGTTCCATGGGTGGAAATCGAAAATTATTCTTTTGACAAGCTTTATTTAGATTCGTAAAATATATGGAAATGTGTATGTCACCATTTTTCCTCCTATCAAGCACTAATTTTGAAACCCATTTGGAATTCCTAAAAAGAAAAATAATTTTGGCCTTAAGGATTTTATTTAGCTAAGACTTGATTTGATTTTCTATATTGGGGTGAATTTTCCTTAATTTCCGTTGAACAAGTTTGTCATTGGAGACCATCAGAATAGTTTGTTGAGTAATGAATGTACGATATACTTTGAGATCTTAATATATCCAAGAAAAAACTCTCTTATATGTTTTCAATAAACGATAAATGCTAATATCTCATCTTGTGAGAGACCGAGACCTAGATTGATGTTTTTGGGTTTAAGATCAGTTCCAAGGTTTACTAGCTCAAACCTGAAGGTCGAACTTTGAAGTTTGGAATTAGTAACCTTATTAAATATGTCTTTTAGGTCATAGAGATATTCAAGTTTAACCATACATTTAGGTAGAGCATTTTCATCAGTTTTATTTTTCAATTGTCTCTCATGTTCATCCTCATCAATTGTTTGATTATTTTATGATCCTTTAGATGTTAAAAAGCTTAAAATGTCTTCATCCTCATTAATTACTCACCATTTGGTGGCATTGTCAGGAATGGTTGGGCGAAATATTAATTCACTGAAAACCTATCTGGACTATAATCCTCATATGGTATGTCTAGATGCTACATTATCAAGAAGGTCGGCACTAGCATTTTGAAGTCTTGGGATAGGATAAATGTTAAATGCCAAAAAATGAGGAGGGATTGAACGAGAGATTTATAACGTTTCAAATTACTAGAGACACAATGAATGGTATTTCTCACCTATTTTATAACTATTTTAGAGTCTCCAAACAGTTGAAGTTATTTGACATCGAGACCTATTTCTTTATACAGTCTAGGGACCGGTGCTTCATACTCAGTAGTATTATTTGGGCATTCAAACTCTAATATAAATTATAGAATTATTTTCTCTTCTTCTAGACATATTAATATATAACCTGCTCATGCACCATCATTTGATTTAGAGCCATCAAAATACAATGTCCAAAATAAAGATTTAACTAACGGTTTATCTACAATATTTATATATTTGGTAGAACCTCTCTGTGAATTTTTTTTTACTTGAGAAGTAAATAATAGATTGAAAAGGGATATTTTTGTGCATTAAAAATACCCAAAAAGGATTCAAAAGAGTAGTTCCCAAGGATAATGTTGGTAAAGACCACTCATTCATTTTCTTCTTCAAAATTAGTTACTCAACATTTCATATATTTTTCTCGGCAATTTGAATTTGATCTAGATTCCCATTGAAAGGAAACATATGAGACCAATTTTTTGCAAAGTAAGAATGGAGCTTTTCACACCAATGTTTTATTAGAATTAAAATGTAAAAATTAGGAATATCAGGAACCAACATATCAAATATTTAACATGATTTTGAGTTAGAAGAGAGTATTATGAGAACAAAGTTGATTTCTCCTAATAACTTGACTTTGGTTCTATCGATTTGAACAATATGAACAACATACCTTTGAGGTGAAATATTTAATTTTAGAAAAAATGAATAATTAATTATGTTTGAAGATGCCCTTGAATCCACCAAGAAATTATGTACATCTTATTAAAAATTGCAAAAGTAGGAAGGAAAGGAGGAGTATGTGAATTTGATCTATCCCCAATTAAAATATCATTCGAGGAATCAATATTTTCAGTTGCATCAATATGAGGTTTACTGACTCCCTTAGAGGCTTTGGATGTAATAATAATGGGTAGAGGAGAAGCAGGAACTGCATTCAATTCTTTGAGTAAAAAATTGTGTTGTTGTCTCAACTTACTTACCTCATACAAGGAGATATTTGTTTTGAATTTCTTCATGTATTCCACTATATTGTATTCAATGGTGTCAGATACTACCAATGTATTTAAGGTAGATCGATAATTTGAAGAAGATGGGACTACTTGAGAAGATATGGAAGGAGATTTTTTAGGGACAACTTTGTCTTTAGCAGCATAGGTTGGGATTTTTGGTTATGGTTTGATTGTGATGAATCACCAAGACCTTTACCTTTGGTGCTAATGGGTAAGGCTTCATGTTCATCTTAGTTATTAGAGCTAGGTAGGATGAAATCCAATAACCCATGTACTTCAAATAATTCTTTATCTTGGGATTCATCAACAGATATGGTATTTCATCATCATCTTCATCTTGATCAGATGAAACATTGGATATAATGTCTAGCGGTTGAGGATAATATGTCTAAGTTTTCTTGAAACATACAAAAGGATTTTTAGAAGAATTCTTAGGTACCTGCTTTTTTATTTTTACCATTTCATTTGACATGGATTTAAGAACATTTTGAAAGCCTTCAATATCAAAGGGATATTTAGGACTTTTCTTCTTTGGTTCATCCTTGAATGTGACTTTTTTATATTTTATTTCTTCTTGAGAATTTTTCTTTTCTAATGCAAGTATCATTTTCTCGACGGACATGGATTCCTTCATGTTTTCAACCAAAGTGGCTTTGTTAGCTCTATATACAAAAAATTTGATATTGGAAGGAAGAGAGAAAATGCGCCATTCAATATGTACATCAACACTAGGCTTTGTTGTATTTGGGATTTTTTTTAGCAATTTTCTAAATCTGTAATGAGAGACTTCAATATTTTCACCTGAATTTTCTCTAAGATTGGAAATATCATTTATAAGAGTAGAAGTTGTGTAATCATCTCAAAACTTGGTTAACAATTTCTCTTCAAATATATCACATGTAGTAATAATACCTGATGGTAATGAAATATACCATGATCCTCTTGATCCTTGGAAAATATAAGGGAATAACCTAACTAAATAGTATTCTTCAGATACTCCAATAATATTAATGGATAGCATGAAATTATGGAGGTGTTCCTCAGTAGGGAATCCATCATCGGGGTTATACTTAGGAATCCATATCTCTGGGTGCTTTGGTAATTCATGAAGGGGTCCTTCAAATTGAACAACTCTTGGGTTTTTCCATGGTCTAGCTACCATTGTATAACCTGTAGGATTATAATATGTGGTATAGGTTACAAATTTAGATGTATTCGTAGAAGAAATAACCCCTGAAATACTAGTTCTTGTGGGAGCACTATTTGTTTGAGTAGGAGAGATATGAAGAGGTGAAGTGATTGGTTGGGAAGAAGGAAGAAATGGATGAATGAATGAATGATTTTGTGGAGGATATGATGAAGTAATATCGCTAGTGGATGTTTTATTTTCTGAAGTAGGGGTCTTCCTTCAGTGAGAATGAATTGGAAACACGAATGGAGTTATTCCATTTTTTTCACTTTGAGACCTAGTTAATACATCGAAATCTTGCAAAATGGAGGTTACACTTCCTTCAAAAGTTTCAAATTGTCCATTATTTTCTCTTGAAATAGATATATCTTCTAACTCTTTAATTAAATTCTAGACTTTAGGTGATTCTGGAGTGTAGTCTGGGGGGATTACCTTAGAAAATGTACTAGGGTATTAGTGAGGTGATGGAACAACTTCAGACCTAGAGGTAGGAGACGTTGAGTGTGATCTTGAAGTTGTAGGAGACTTGGAGGGGGATTAAATCTTTTTATGAACTTTATATTTAGGATTAGACCTTGATGCTATTCATAGTTGAGCAGGCCCTCCTTCTAGCAACAAAAATGTTGATGCCTCAAAAATAACTACAACAAGATCAATGATAACCACTCGGTCGAGAACTTGAAAAACATTCCTTTTCCATTTGTAATAGTGGATCCGAATGGGGATAATGGGATTAATTTCCCAATAAAATATAGTTTAGTGGGTGTGAGGTATTTATAGAAAAAATGTGATTGATAAATGGGAGTGATAACGAGCTTATATATATATATATATATATATATATATATATATATATATATATATATACTTAATTGTGTTTCTTTTGTGTTTGATTTCAAGGATTATCCTTAGTGTATTAGAATGTAGATTATCAAACACTTATAGAAGTGAAAACAATTAAAGATAATTAATTTTATTAAATAGTTAATCAAATTAATTGGTTAAACACATATCGCATCAAATAACTGAATGTCTTGTACACATATCAAAAGATGGCAATATTTGTATGTTAAAAAGTTAATTAATGCTCAAATATATTTATAAGATACATATAAAAAAAACAATTAAAAAATGTATGAATATTAATCACATAAAAACACAACGACGATATACAGATAGAAGTACCTAACATATAATAACACTTCTCATGAAATAAATAGCCCTGGTCCAACGTTTCTATTAACATGATTTTAAAAATTACAAAAGTGAAACTTCTAAAAGCCTTCCTTACAAAATTGCAGGACCCTTTTTGATGCAGGAGCATCCTACTCCATAAATTCATTTTTGAAGAAACTTAAGGGGAAGGTCTATTTTATGAAGGGAGAGATTCCCAAATGTTTAATTTATTAAAATGATGGTTAATTTGTGCTTGTTATCGAATTCGTGAGAACATTTGAGATCTTAGGTGTTACAAGTTTCATGCATATTTGATGGAGCTGAAATATCTCTTGGAGATTGAGTTAGGGATTTTAGGAGTTTGGTGAGGACATTTTATATGATCTAAACTAAAATTAGTTTAGAAATCCTTTCATTGTAAATAGGATATGCCTTGAAGGAATTTGAGGGGGGATTAGATAGGAAGTAGATAGAGTGAGTTTGGTGTGATAGGAAGTGTGCAAAGGCCAATTAAGTCTGAAGACTCGAAAGGGCCAAATGAATGAGATCAGGCCTATGCAAGCTGTGTGGAAGCTTTGTATAACTTATGTATGTTTGTGAGATTTAATGAAAATTATCTATTTGTGTGTGGGAATTAGATCTCTGCATATTAGTTTTACATGTGATGTTACTTCTTGTTATAATCTATGAGAAAGGTTATATTATGGATGAATAAGGCTTTGTCTATAGGTTTGGAAGTTGGACGGAAAACTTTTTAATTGAATTTAAATTGGAATCCTTGAGCTAGAGATGAGATCGATTAAGATCATTGATCTATTCTATGATCAAATGATATACATAACGAACCTCTGTGAGTTAAGTTTTGGAGTTGAATTTATGTGGTTGTTAATACTGTAAAATGTGGTTTCTATTTTATGTTAGTCTCCCGCATCCCACATTAGAGTTATGATGGACAAACAACTTACTCAGATTCCAGGTTGAACGCAAGTTGACTTGCATGCTTTTGGGCAGATCGAAACTTGGTTAGATCCTTCAAGGATTTAACAATTTAACTTCTAGATCATGTCTTAGAAACTGACAAATTGAAGAAAATCAAAGAAATTCTAGCGAATAATTGGAGAGTTGGGCAAAAAAGAGTATCGACAGGACTTTGATGGAAATACGCCACAGTCAGGTTGTAGTGGAAACATATCAGTCTAAGAGAATAAACAAAATTGTGAAGGTGGAATGGATGGTTGAGAATAGATCACAGAAATGAAGCAGGTTGGATGGACGGATGAGATCATATTGCATATCTGAAGAGAGAGTGATGGATGGTTAAGATCGTATCGTAGAAATGAAGTGGAAGGTGAAAGATCAAGATCGCATCACAGAATTACAGTGGAAGATGGATGGTTGGGAATCCATATTGCAACTAGAGCAATTAGTTCGTTAAAGGATCTGGAGACTGTGATAAGGAGCCACGTGTCATCCGAAGATTTTCTTCACATATCATAATCAGGTGAAAGAACCTTGTTATTTATATTTTTTAAAATGTGCAACATACGATAAGGTATTCACTGCAATTTGCAAAATCTCAAAATTTCAAACATTGTGATATATATTATGTGCGATGTGCGATGAAGTTAAAGTTTTAAATTTGTGATATTGTGATGGGATGATTTGCGATAAATCCTAAATTTTTAATATTGCGATGGGCCGATTTGCGATGAAGCTAAAATTTTCGATATGGTGATAAGCCAATGCGGAGAAGGTCAGTAAACGTGTATCGGTCATGTGCAAAAGCGGAAAAGGGTGATGAGGTAAGGTATTTTGGTTTTAATCCGAAATGCCACATATTTTGTTTCTATAATTGAAAATGGATTAAAAAATATCCATAAGAGATCTAATGAAAGTATGCATGGTGTGTTTAAAAGTTAAATTGCACTTTATGTTAGAATAAATCTTGGGATTTGGGAAGACTAAGTTTTGGGTCTGCACATTCAATATTTGCAGCCATATGGTTTCATCATTTTTGGTATCAAAACAGGTTTTTCTCTAAAAGATGCTCAAGGAGGCTTAATTAAACTCATTTTGAAATTGAGGGACAAGTATTTTTATATTTTGGAGGTTTAAATAAGACCACGACAGTGGAAAGAATAAAAAAATATTTAGAGAGGGAGATATCTAAACTTGGGATAGAGCCTAGAATGCTCTTTGATGCAGTATAAGTGAAACTTGTGCATGGAGATAAATGTTTAGTGCAGAAGTGAATGTCCAACAGTGGAATTTTAGAAGAGTGTAGTGAATTGCAGAGGACGGTTAGTAGAAATTACATGAAGACCGAGGAGAAGTACAACTTGGGATCATTCCATCTATGAGAAGAGTGAGAAAAAGACAAGGTCATGGAAAAAAGGTCCTTTTAAGTGGTGAATTTTGATGAATAACGATGTGTATATGTAGGTAGCAATAGAAAAGGGAATTGTAGCAGCGATATAGTCAAAAGAAAAGAAAAGGGAGTAGAAGTGCAGAAGCCAGAGAAGAGCAAGAGAATTCTAAAAAAGGGTTCTAGAGGAAAGATAACCAAGTGATCCCAGGAGATCAAGCACAAGAGGGAAGCTTGATAGGGGATTGTGTAGTAGTAATTGATACTGGCTACAAGAGAGAGGCTTTCGTATAGCTCCCAAGTGGACATGGAAGATTTCACAAGAGGAAAGGTGAAAATGACTCCAGAAAGTCAGAGGAAAGGCTTAGAAGAAAGCCATAAAAAGAAGAAAGAGGATGCCAGAACATATGGTAGAAGGAAAGTAGATGATGAAGAATTTTATAGAGAGATGGTTGAGTTAAGGGCACAAATCATTCATTTGGAACAACTAATACAAAAGGAGATTAAAGAGAATCTTAAATATGGAGTGAATGTAAGGAAAAGATTGAAGTGGCCTATTATGAGGTTATTTTTGAAAAAATTGATTCAGAATATGAAGATTTAGACGAAGAAGGAAAAGAAGACTAGTAGAAGTAACCATAGAGAAGAAGTTTGCCTTTGTGAACCTGAATAAGGGTCAATCCTAGAAGAGGATGATGATGAGAGTGATGGGATGATGGAGTGCTTGGAGCAACACAAGGAGGAGATGTCGATGAAATCAAGTGAAGAAGGAAATTGTAATTTCAAACTAATTGTTTGTATGAGTGTGAAATTGAAAGTACTAAAGATGAAGCAAATCGAGATGAACAAATGAAACAAATGGAAGGAGCAACAGTCCAAAAAAATGACTATGCTTATAAAGGACCGCAAGAGGTAGATTATTTTGGAGTTGGACTGTTTCAAAGGATTGTTTTAGAAGAATTAAGTTCAACCTTGTGTCATGAAGACAACCTTCAAGAAGGCTGTGAAATAAATCAGATCAAATTTTCACAATTTTTTGAAAAGAAGAGTAAGATGGGAGGTATAATTTTTTTTTTGTACATTTTCTTATTGAATATTTATCTAAATATTTATGAATAAATTGTCTATATGACTGAGAACTATTGGAAACTGTAAAAGGAGGAGATAATGTATGTCTTGAAGGTGTGCAATTATGGCAAAGGGAGAGCTGATAAAGAGAGTGTAGCTGAAGATAATTCTGTCAGTGGAAAATAAACTATAAAGAGTCAAAGACTAGGAAGCAGCCAAGGACCTAAGGAAGAAGAAATATTATTATCTCATGCAACCAGAAAAATAAGGAGACTAACTTATGAAGACAATCATGAAGAAGAATTTGTAGAAAATTTTCAAGGAAGGAAAGAATAGAGCTATGCTTTGAAAGGTCATAAAGGGGTTTATGAAGAACCAAGAATTAATTCGGACATAAATCAGATTGCTAATTGTGATCAGAGAACTGCAGAAGATGGACCAAAATTACAAGAATAATCTCATGTAACAGAAAATTGGAGCCAAAAAGAAGAGAAATGTACAGAAAATGGAATAAATCAGCCTTCCATGGAGTAGTTGAAAGGAGAATGGTCAAAGAAATCATATTCTTTGGAAGTTTATGAAGTAAAGTGGGAGAAAAATCTTGAAATTCTCTCATAGTACAATATTGGAACATTAATGGCTGAATGGAAAATATTGCTTCAAGGTGACAATAATTGTAAATTTAGGTTTGAGGAAGGAATACATTTTTGGAAGATTGACAGAGATCAAAGGGATAGGCTTGAAGCCAATTCAGATTTTAAATTTCTTAATTGGTTGCAGCAAGAATACCAAAATTTTGAAGATGTAATTGTGTATGATCATTTCCAGATGACCATGATGATCATGAAAAAATTTATTTTTAATTTTGTTTGGGGTTTAGAGAAAAATTTAGTTGATGATTCAGATGAAGAGCAGTGTTTCCAATAGGATGGAATTTGGGATGAAGAAAGAAGAATTTTAACAAATCTTATGTGGGATATTATTAAAGAGGACTGTAGAGAAAGAGACATGGCAGAATTTGAGCAAAAATTGTTTGCATGTCCAAAAGGAGGTGAAGAACAAAGATTTGATGATGTAGAAGTTGTCAGTGTAGATAAATATTATGTGAATGAAAATATCAATTGGCAAGATGAAGAATTCAACGAAAAATTTTCACAGTTGAAAATTAGCATACAAGAGATTGGTTTTATGTTTTCATACCAATCAAGCAATCAAGAAGGTTTGAAGATGAAGGACTTCCACATAAATCATTGGATTTGTGGATAATGGGAAAAGCATAGGAATGGTATATTATAACTTTTACCAATGAATTGTGGACTCATATACATCATGATCATAAAATAACCTCATGGAGGCAACCCATGATGTTGATAGTGGAAGCACAAGATAAAACAATTGATAAAAGGTGCACGGAGCAAGGTTTTAAACATTTTGAAACATTAAGAGAGAAATTGGTTGAGTGTAAGATATCTTGTGAGGGATTAAATTATTCAGTCTGAAGAGGAAAAAGTAAACAATAGGAAGAGATAACAAAGAAAACATTGGAAACAAAATATTTCAAGTGGATAATAGGGAATAAAAGAATAAAAAAGCAGGCGATTCATAATGTAAGTAAGAACAAGATGACTGCAAAAAGGAAATTTAAGAATTGGGATCCAGGAGGAATGTATACATCTACAAGGTAGCAACAATATGGAAAATAAAGTGGTGAGAAACAACATAAAGTTTGGAAAACATGATGATTTCAACAAAAACAATTCATGATTCAGAGATCATGGAACATTTTATTCCTTGGGAGTCTGATGCATGAACATCCTACTCCATAAATTAATTTTAGAAGAAATCTAAGGGGAAGGTTTATTTTATGAAGCGAAATATTCCCGAATGTTTAATTTATTAAAATGATGATTAATTTTTCATTGTTCTCGAATGTGTGAGAACATTTTAGATATTAGGTGTTACAAGTTTCATGCATATTTGATGGAGTTAAGATATCTCTTGGAGGTTGAGCTATGGATTTTAGCAATTTGGTGAGGAGATTTTATATTATCTGAACTGAAATTAGTTCAAAATCCTTTCATTGTAAATATGATATGCCTTGAAGGCATTTGAGTGGGGATTAGATAGGAAGTAGATAGAGTGATCTTGGTGTGATAGGAAGTGTGAAAAGGCCAATTAAGGTCAAAGACTCAAAAGCACCAAAGGAATGAGATCAGGCCTATGCATGCTATGTGGAAGATTTGTATAAATTATGTATTTTTGTGAGATTTAATGAAAATTCTCTATTTTTGTGTGGGAATTAGACCTCTGCATATTATTTTTTACATTTGATGTTAATTCTTGTTATAATCTATGAGAAAGGTTATATTATGGATGAATAAGGATTTTTCTATAGGTTTGGCAGTAGTAAGGAAACCTTTTTAACTAAATTTTTTATTGGAATCCTTGAGCCATAGATGAGATCAATTAAGATCATTGATCTATTCTATGACCAAATGATATACATAACGAACCTTTGTGAGTTACGTTTTGGTGTTGAATTTATGTGGTTGTTAATCTTGTAAAATGTGGTTTCTATTTTATGTTAGTCTCTCGCATCTCGAATTAGAGTCCTGACGGAGAAACAACTTGCTTAGAGTCTAGGTTGAACACAAGTTGAATTGCATGCCTTTGGCTGGATCAAAATTTGGTTAGATCCTTCAAGGATTTATCATTTGAACTTGTGGATCGCGTCTCAAAAACTAAGAAATTGAAGAAAATCAGAGATAGCCCAGTGAAGAATTGGAGTGTTGGGTGAAATAGAGTATCAACAGGCCTTTGATGGAAAGATGCCACAGTCAGGTCACAGTGGAAGCATATCAGTCTTAGAGAATAAACAAAAGCGTGAAGGTGGAATGGATGGTCGAGATTATATCACAGAAATGAAGTAGGTTGTATGGACGGACGAGATCATATCACAAATATGAAGCAAGAGCAATGGATGGTTAAGATCCTATCAGAGAAATGAAGTGGAAGGTGAACGGTCAAGATCGCATCAAAGAATTACAGAGGAAGATGGATGGTTGGGAAGCCATAACACAACTAGAGAAATGAGGTCGTTAAAAGGATCTTGAGACTGCGACAAGGAGCCAGGTGTTGTTTGAATTTTTTCTTCACATATCGCAATCGAGTGAAAGAACCTTGTTATTTCTATTTGTTAAAATGTGCAACATGCGATAAGTTATTCGCTACAATTTTCAAAATCACAAAATCACAAACATTGCGATATATGTTATGTGCGATGCGCGATGAGGTTAAAGTTTTAAATTTGAGATATTGCGATTGGTTGATTTGCGATAAATCATAAATTTACGATATTGTGATGGGCCAATTTGCGATGAAGCTTAAATTTTTGATATGGTGATAAGAAAACGCAGAGAAGGTCGGTAAACATGTATCGGTCACGTGCAAAAGGGGAAAAGGGAAATGAGGTAAGGTATTTGGATTTTAATCTGAAATGCCACATATTTGGTTTCGATAATTGAAAATGGATTAAAAAATATCCAGAAGAGATCTAATGAAAGTATGCGGGGTGTGATTAAAATTTAAATGACACTTCATGTTATAATAAATCTTGGGATATGGGCAGACTAACTTTTGGGTCTGCACATTGAGTATTTGCGGCCATATGGTTGCATCACTTTTCATCAATACATGAAAGGGTTTATATAGCTAATAAGAGGAATGTAAAAATAGAAAATATAGAAAGTATTGAGGAGGTTTAAACAACTCTCCTTAAAATAAGAGATAATAGGACAAAAATAGATTTTTTTTGAATGATGAGCTCAGGTGTGTGACGTTGCCTCTTTTCCCATTTGCTTCTTGAGCTCGTCAATATCCATTGTTGGCTGCAATTCAAGTGGCTAAGCTAGAATTATTTGCAATTGTCTAGTATACACTGCATCTAAAAGTCCAAGAATCATTTAAGAGGATGTGTCAGCAAGGCATCACAACATTATCCATTGGTTGTGTATCTTCACAAGATATTGTCAATATTTTTCCACATCAAGATTTTCCAATTTCTTAATTTTATCTTCCTTCCTCTTTGACCTTTCCTGCCACTATTTCATCAAAAATTTGGCATTGGGTTAGGAACCAGGTGGGAATTCTTGAATAATTTTGGCACCAAACAAATTATTCCTAAAAATTTCAGTAATATTGTTTGCAAAATCCCCTTCTTTGAAGATAGCCCTTTATGCTTGCTTTAGCTTTATGTCTCAATCTATAAAGAGGATTTCTTTTTGTGAATATTCTATTCTTGGAAGATTTTCTGCTCTTCCTTCTTTTTTTTCCCTCCAAGAGATGAATTCTAAAATATTTTCATCAATTTCATCAATATTCGTACTTAGGTCTGACGTTTGATTCATTATTGGATCAATTTTATTGCATATATGATTTATTATTGTCAATTTCTAGCAGAATATTACTTGTTTTTGGGAGCTAAAAGGGGGTTTAGTTCCATTACTTCCTTCTTCAAGTCTTCAATTTTTAGATTTTCCTTCAATTTCTCGATGGTGAATTGGATTTGTTGAATATGAGTATTTTTTTACCTTGAAATCAGTTTGATGTTGCAATTTTAATTGAGAAAAACTATGTTGGAGTTGTGACATCTATGTTTGCCACTAATGATCAATACTTTGTTTTTCCTTTAACAACTCTTGTTCCAACTGATGTACTATGTCATCCTTTTTCTTGACTAATTCTTGTACTTCATATGCTTTGTCAATTGTGGCACTTTCATAAGCACCTGCAAACTGTGATAGTAATTTTAAGTCATCAAAAGGATTGGTTTGTCGATCTTTCCACACCACCTTCATTGATATATATCTAGGAACTAATTCTTGGGATTGATCGACTCCTCTCTTCTTTCTCTTCCTTCTCAAGACATCCCGATGCTTGGGACTGTAAAATATGTCAAGAGGAGTGATATCTTCAAACTTTAGAACAATTTCTAATGAAGAGAATGTCGCAATGAATTAAATCTCACATCAAAGGAAATCTGAGCCTAAAAGTGCGCATGAAATTTTTGTGTAATTTCCATGTCATAATATGTAAACCAATCAAAATCCACTAAATTTAAAAAGAGGTACATTTAAATATTTTAGAGGGAAATGACAAAAAATTACTCTTTTTCATTGTATTTTTGGATTATCTCCTTATAGGTTTATTCAAGTTTCAAGTTTATGCACTCGTTGGATGCAAAATTAAATCTCACATCCAACAAGTACCTGTTATGCATACTTTTGAGAATACCCACATTGATAAAAATTCTAGATACATTTAAAACACATGTTAAGAATGCGTTTTTAATGTATCTACAATTTTTTTATCAATGTGGGTCTTCTCAAAAGTATGAATGATGGGTACTCGTTGGATTTGGAATTTAATTATACATCCAATGAGTGTATACACTTGAAATTTGAGTAAACGTATCAGGAGATAAGTAAAAATACAATTTAATAAATATTTTTTTCTTTTCACTCCAAAATTCAAAACTCTTATTTTATTATTTTAACTATTATTTTATTATTTTTCCTCGAGAGGCCACTTTTAGGTTGAAATTTCCTTTAATGTATGTTTTTATATCCTTGTCAGAAGCTCCAACAATAATCAGGATCTGTCTATTTTCTTGAGGAGTGTTGATTGTTTCTTTAGGCTCATAAGTCTTTACCTCTTTATTTCCTTTTCTTTGCTTAAAAAATTGGTCGCATACCTTATCCAAATCATTACGAATCAATGTATTATTAGTTTTTTTGTTCTCTGGATGTGGTTTATTTTGTTCCCTGTAGGACATCTGTTTCCTTTAGAGGATGCTCCAAATTCTTCTCTTTATGTTGAATTGGTTGAGACACCTTCAACATGTCAAGAGGGATATTCTCCAATCTCTTATTCCAATATTATTTAAACTAAGTAGGTTTTTATGGATTCATATGAATCTCTACTAGATTTTCTACCTATACGTATGTCTCATTAGACTCAAACAGATCATCATAATCATCGGGCTCATGTATTAATTTTCCTACTTTATCCTGGTTTGTAAAGCCTTGGGCAATTTTTTTTGGGTTAAAATGTCTATCAGCCATGGTAGATAAGTTTAAACTAAATTTGGATGATTTCAAGCCAACATGATTTTAATTATCTAAATCATAGACACAAAAATTGATAGGAACTGATGTTGAGGAGGAATTTTTGGCTTCTTTCAAAGCTCTAGTTTGTCCATTATCTACTGTTTGGTACGAAATTTCTCAAGCTAGGAGTTTATTAGGTACATAAAGTGGGAGAACATGAGGCCTAGATAGACTACCCAAAACCCTAACATATGTAAATTATTCTTATCCAAGCCATTTTCATATAGTTGCGAAATAATCTCTAGCTTCATTTGACAATCTTGGGGCTTTTTCTCCAAAAACAACTTGATGTAGGGGTAAAATGAATGCATGAAAAATTATGTAAAAATGAGACTCAAAATTGGAATCCCAAGGGATATTGTGGTAGATATGGATAGGATTCGGTTATTGTATAGTCCATTTCCACCCCATGGTTTTGAAATCAGAAGTAAAGCATACTGTATCCATGATATATGTGCTCATGAAAAAGGGTGGAACTTTCTTGGAAGTGACTTTCCAGGTTTTTCTATACTCTAGGATGTGGGAGGAAATATTTTTGGAAAGGATACTGACCCAATCCATAATGTATAAATATGATGCAACATCAATGATTGGAACCTACTGAACTTAAAACTTATTTGTATTAGGGTACCCAAACAACCTACACATGATAGTAGCAATATAGCAATACAGACCAACAAGAGAAGATATGGAGTATATACCCTTATCATCATGTTTGTGCTTGTTGGGGTTTTGTCTCCATTTCCTTATTCGCTTTATTCTAGCTTATTTTCCTTTGAAAAATGCCAAAGGAAAGTCTTTTCATCTACCTTGTCTGGGTTAGGTATATGTTCCATTCTCTACAAATGTTCCACCTCGAAAGACCCAATTACTGTTTCCTTTGAACTTAAGTATGTCCTTTTCGCAACATTCAAATTATCGATTATCCAGTTCACCATGTCTGTATAGGGAAAAATTTTAGGGCGAGCGACAATTTGATGGAGGAAAGAATTGGCAACTTCACTGTAAGAAGTTTTAGAGGATGTTGAAGCATCAATTGTGGCTACTCATTTAATTATTTTGGGATTTTCATCCTCAAATAATTTATACATGGCCTCCATGAAGAAGTGCCACTATCTGCACTACATGTTCTATCAGATAATAGTGGAAGCATATTTTTGATTTCTAAAGTATGAGGCACTGGGTATGGAGTACCCATGGGTTTGTTGTTTTTCTTTGCAGCCTTTGACATTTCGCAATAGTCTTGTTTCTTGAGACTAACCTATAGCACGATGGAAACAGAGAATGAGGAACAACACTTAGAATGCAGGAGCGATTAACACAAAAGTTTGAATTTATGGAAAATGTGGTTTAAATCAAAAAATCTTGAAACACTAAGTAACAGGAAATCAAATTACTTGGGGAATCGAGACCAACAATACAGTTATGCCTTAGTATTTATTAAAAAATGTGAATTCATGTCATTTACTTTGAAATCTCCACGCTTAATTAAAATCTCGCATCTCAAAATTCCTTTGGAGCACAACTTAAAACACATGATACATTTAATTCACCGATATGTGATAAAAAATTTGCGTTAATTAAATATAGGCTCTTATTGGCAGATTTAAGATATCAAGGCACTGAGGGGAAAGTGTGCTTTAAGTTTTGTGATGCGATAATAGACTTTCGAAACTGCGATTCAGATATATTGCATCAGGGATTTAGAGGGGGAAGTATGGATGGTACCAAATTTAATTTTCGATTGTGCAACGATGATAGTTGACATGGCAGAAAGGTGGGACCTACCAACGGACATTGTGATTTTGAATTATAATCGCAAGCGTATGAAAAAAACTCACTTTAGCTGTGCATAAAAAATAGCCCTAAAATCAAAGGTGGCTATCAATTTCCTTAGTTTTTTAGTTAGCTGATCATAATAAATACTAAAAAATCGAGATATATGCAGTTAAAGATATTAAACAACAAATAAAAGCAAGATTTTCTCCATGCATCTAATTGACAAGACAAGAATATTTTTAAATAATTTTGTATTTATGACACCTGGGAAGGGAACATAGAAAGATGTTACCGGTCCCCCTCAATGGGATGGGTTCTTGTATGTCTGTAGCGCTTCAGTCTAAGATCTCTATCTCTTGATGGTGTAGAAAACCCAGACAAAAATGGAACTCAAAGGGAGTTCACAAGAAAAAAGATAGAAAAATATGACAGTGACAGAGGATCAAATTCAGACCAAAAGTATAGATCTAGAGTGACCTTTAGGCAACAAAAGCTAGTGAATGAATGGAAAAACCCTACTAATAATAGAAAAATATTGAGTTAGTCTAGATATTGGTGCATAATTAAAATATTATTAACCAAATATAGATCCAAATTTTATGGAATATTTTATTATTTTTGTTGGAGGGAAAAGGAATTTGAATTTGGTCAAATCCCTTTATTTGTAAATAATAAATAAATAAATGATTTATTTATTATTTTAAGTATGTGGTTGAGTAATAATTAAATAAGTAGGGATTTATTCAATTATTTATAAATGATTTATGTTAGTATGAATCCTTTGTCGAAGTGTACGAAAAAGGACCACTTTAGCCACGCATAACTAATAGCCCTAACAAAAAAAGTTGCTACCAATATCTTCAGATCTGCGGTTAGTTGAACATAAAAGAGCTGCAAAAACCAGATCTATGCATGGAAAGACATTAAGCAGAAACAACAAGTGTTTGCTCCATATACCAATAGACAAGAAAAGAACAATTTTTGAAAGAATTTTTATATTAATTGGGCACCTGGGAGGAAAACAAGAAGGTGTATCCAATTCTCCTCAGTGGGATGGGTTCTTGGAAGTCCTCAGCACTTCATATCTAAGATTTCTCTCTCTTGTTGGTGTAGAAAACCCAATGCAAAGAATAGAGCTCAATGGGAGCTCACACAGCAAATGATGGAAAAATGGGACCAAGTGTATAGATCCAGAGTGATCTAATAGGCAACAAAAGGTGAAGAATGGTAGGAAAAACCCTCCTATTTATAACAAAATATTGGGTCATCCTAGATCTTGGTGCATGGGTTAACCAGATCTAGATCCACTTTTTATGGAATATTTTATTATATTTGTTGGAGGGAAAAGGTATTTGACTTGGGTCAAATCCCTTAATTTGTCAAAAATAAATAAATAAATGATTTATTTGTCTTTTTAAGGAAGCGGTTAGAAGATAATCAAATAAATAATGATTTATTTAATTATTTAAGGAAGTGGTTGAAAAATAATTAAATAAATAATGATTTATTTAATTATTTGTGGGTGATTTGGTCATATTTAACAAGGAATATTATCTAAATAAGGTTTAAATAATTATTCCTAGAAAATAATGAGATAAATAAAGGTTTATGTAATTAATTTATTTGATTTTGGGTTAAACATGACTGGGAATAATAATTAAATTATGGTTTAATTAATTATTCCATGAGGAAAATCAAACAAATATAGGTTTGTTTAATATTTCCTTTTGGGGTTTCCTGTTTTAACATAGTGAAGGCCATTTTACTTAGGGTAAAATTGGTGTTACATGGTGTACTTGGGTCCATCTAATGATAATAGGTTAGATGACCAAAAAATGGTGTAACAGATTGCCCCCCCAGCGTGCGAGTGTCAGGAGCAAATCGTATGACCGAAGTACGTTGTAAGAACTCAATCACTAGACAACAAAAGGGAATTCAGAGAGAGAAATGCAAGGTAGATAGTGTGTTGAAGAACTAGACCCTGAGGAGACGAGACTCGCAGGTGCAACAAGTCTCTTTTTATGAGAGGGTACATGTGCTGAAGGCGGCAGGGGAGGCATACCTATGCCCGCCGAGACAAAGTACAAAAGAATAGTGTGTCCAGTAAACAAGGGACCGAACCATAAAGTACAGCTGGCATAATCATGAGCCAGATAAAAATACAATGAAGAATCCCATATACATGCTGTGCCTGGGATAACAGCCAGGACTTGTACAATAATATCTGAGTACATGAGATACAAATACAACCCAAATGCCCCCTGTAATGGGGAAGGGCTCACAAAATCTGACTGATACATGAAAATCAAAGAGGCGCTGCAAGTGGCTACGACCAACATCATCAAACATCTGGAGCTGCAACGAAGGCTGCAAGGAAGAGGTCATCCGGGCATGTGGGGGGCTACCTGCAGGGCCACCCCCTCAGGAGGGTTGAGACATCTCACAGACACCCGAGAATCATCAAGAGCTGCTGCGGGATCACTGGACCATCAAGTATACAGATATTGATCATGCAGAAAGGAGCTAGAGAAACAATCAAGTGAAAGGGAAACGAGAGATCCCTTTGCCTGATACGAGGCACCGAACAAGAGTGGAAGCTGGAACCAAGGTACACTGTCCTCTAGACCTGGCTTCTGGAATGGATGAGATGATGTCAACAGAAGGAGGTCTGCCATAGGTGAGGCAATGAGATATCCTCAACTAAGGCACGAGAGAAAACAGTAGAGCGACGGACAGACTGACACTAATGATGAGAGTGAAGTGGAAAGGACTGAGTAGCGAATGGACGAATTCCCTTGTTAGAGCATAAATGGCATGAACGACATGGCAGTGACTGACACAATATCATATGGGATAGGGGACAGTGGGACTGAAGGTCATAAGATGCGACACAAGAGAGAGACCAAGAAATGAAGGATGGAGGGCTATAGCGGGGTACAAAGGGACTCAGGATAGAAACCATGAATGCAATGATGACTCAACTTGGATGCTCTAAACAAGGGCGACACGATAATGCTGCCACACAGTAAAGGCCGAATGGGGGTCCTTGAAAACATGAGTACAAGGTGGGAACTCATGATGAAAATCGACACGAACATGGACAAGTATGGAGGTGAGGTGGTGCCCCAAATACAAGTGTCGTAAGTGAGAAAATTCGATTTTAAGGAGAGGTGAAGTGACCTTTCTTGGACAAAATGTGTCCTGGTGAAGTATCAAATCACAAAAAACTAACAGATACCCATTTGAGGGATCGGTGAGAGCTTTCCAACGGTGATGACGGTTTGTCAAACGGGGCTACGGTATGGTCGCAGCAGTCGAAAGAAGAAACAGGGGTTCTCTTTTAATAAGGCAATTTTCCCTCCAAATTCACTCATTTGTTATTTGTTGCTGTGGTGGATGTAGAGAGGAGAGAAGGCCCTAAATCTTGCGGCGAGCGTAGTAGAAAAACTGACTGTTGGAATCGAGATCCGTCAGTTGCAGGTAAGAGGCCTAACCTTACTCTTTCAGTTTGATGGATTGAAAGTTCAGTTCAGGGCCCAAAATCCCAGAAACAGACCCTCCATCTCTACGGCCGGGTCACACTTTTTGGGGCAAAAAGTGCGACCTGGCATGCAGGTATCAGGGCAAAAACTGCGACCTGGTCCAGAAATGGGCAGAAAACTGCGACTTGGGAGATGAGGGGGTTTTGGTGCTGTTTTATGGCTGAGAGTTGGGTTTTTTGTGTTTGGTTATGGTATTCCCGATCTGTATGTTGACAAAGATGATTTTTTTGTGCAGGTATGGCAGATTTACGGGTTAACTGGAGAGAGAGATACTTGGGTACATTACGGGCAGAGATCCAGGCGGATCAGGGTGTCCGTCGTGTGTTGGCCAGGTTTGGGGTTCTAAAATTTTTGGAGAACCCTTTGATGAGAGCAGGAGAGCCCTTGTTGGCCTGAATTATCAGTTATTGGGATCCATAGCATGAGGTCTTTGTAGTGCAGGGGCACAGGATCGAACTGACAATCCAGGATGTGTATTTTCTGACAGGTCTCCCGCCACTTGGGATGGTGGGAAACACGCAGCCAGTATTACCGCGGAGGCGACATATCATGGAGTTTGTGGAACGACATTGTCGACCGGGTCTCCAAGTCAAGGGGACTCGGATACCGATCGGGGATTTAGAGAGGCTAGAAACTCGTGCAGTGGCCGCAGCTGTGCCACGTATCCTGGGCAGCCAGGTGTTCCATCACATCACTGGGGGGCAGATGATGATTGTGGAAAGTGTGTTGAGTGGGACCTACTATGGGTGGGCCCAAATGATGTTGGTGTCGCTAAAACGACAGTTGTCGCTCTGCAAGCAGAAAGTGAACCACAATTGCTCATATGGGACTTTATTGTGCGCCTTCTTCTTTGAGAAGATCCTGACCTTGAGGCCTCATATACAGCTTCTAGATGGGGGCCTGAGAGAGCCCAGAATGCGCCGATGGGGGCAGCTACTGTGCAGAGGAGGAGGAGGGCGGTCGGGTGAGTGTTTCGACCTGAGTTTTTTTCCCATTGGGATCAGATGCCGTTATATATAGATGACTATCCCTATAGTGGGATGAGTTATTGTGGAGATCCGGACCTGCCACTTCCGCCTGGTCAAGTCTGGGGGCCCAATGGTAAGTGACAGATTGCTATTCTTGTATGGGCATGTTAAAGTTTTTTGAATAGTAGCTAGGGTGCTGATTCATGTACTTTTGGTATGCAGATATAGCACCGGTAAAACCGGCCGGATACATGGGACGACCGGCAGCATCTGGAGCTACAGGTCCGAGTGGGTCGAGAGAAACGCATAATGAGGATGCGGCTGCCCTTCTGGAGGACATCCCCTGTAGATGTGAAAGGTTGCTGACCGGAGTATCAGAGCGCGGGTGGCAGGACTTAGAAGACCAGTACATAGAGCCATGTATTGGTCTACCCTCGGAATGGCGAGGGGTCATGCGGCGCATGGCAATGGCTAGTCAGGGGATACGTGATCTACAGGCTGCAGGGGCAGAGCCATTGGCTCGGGATCCGCCAAATAGTGATTAGGTGTGGGGCATGTAGTGCCCCCTAGTGTGTATGTAGGGGCCGGTGGCGCCCCCAGTTTTGAGTTTTTTGTAACATGCTATGGGCATGTCATATGTATCAGAGTAAATGGACTCTAAACACATGTTTTTGCGACACATACTATGGATATGCATCGTTTGTAATGATTAAGAATGTTATTGTCTTGAATGAAATGCGTGTGATAAATGCCAATCTAGAACATGGTTTGCATTACTATCTACATAGTGATTTTTTTCTCGAGGTACATGGTTGAAAGTGATGGTTTCAAATGCACGTATCAAGAGTTTCACTCGTAGATAGCGTATAAACAGCGCAGGGTTATGCACACGATAAACACCATTTAGTTTCATTACAAGAAGTATGGAATCCAAACGAACGTGCAGATGGAGGATGCGATGAAAGAGGGCATCGGCTAAGAGACCACGCACTACATCATATTCGGCCTGATTGTTGGTGGCAGAACCAATGAAGACCCCGTTAGAGAGAACAAGGGCATGCAAGGGGGTGAAGATGGCCCATCCTACCGAGGCTAGGTTCCAGGAGTAACGACTTGCACCATCGGCGTAACCGATAAAGGGTGTGGACGGGGGGTCCTGCAGAATGGCGTTACAAGACAACAAATGTGGGGAGGAGAGGAAATGACGGCAGCGTGAGTGCACAAAAGACATCGGGCGGCAATAGCAGGAGGGAGTGCAAAGAGCAGGATGACTATGACTCATATACAAACTGGAGGGTGGTATATGAGGGCTATCGGAAATATGGTGAGGACTCGGGCTGTGGAGGTCAACAGAGACACGGGTGGAGTGATCTTGTGTATGGGGAGAAAAGGGGTGGTTAGGTGACACAACAGGGGAGGATGCTGGGGGGCTAGGCTCCGAGTGCCTATCAGAGGAGGATAGGTAAATAATGGTTACAGTAGACTCCGTCATCTGAACATCAGGGGGGGGAATGTCGATGGGAGCGGGGGGATCCTCAGGCTGACCTCAAGCATACTGCGCGAGGATGGGAGAGGCGGATTTATTTTCTTCAACCTCATACTCCCGGACCACCTCTAAAGAGGCATGGTAATGCGTCAGGTGAGGACAATGGTCGGAGTAATGGCCATGAACGCCGCACAAAGCACAGGGTTTGTTGGTGCGGAGAGTCTTGGGGTTCTTGGTTATGGACGAAGAAGGGATGGAGGCTTCAGGGACTGTAGACTCAGGGAACGCGACTTTAACCATGGGCTGAATACGGGGCAACTCGGGACAAGCATGGGTGGCATGATCGACAACATCACACAAGGCACAAGGCTTTGCAGGCAGAGGGGGGGTCGGGTCAGTCGTGGTGGTCTTGTCTTTGGGTGCCCCCTTGCGAACTTTTCCTTTCTTCCCGGGAGCCATCACGATAGGAGAGGGGTCCTGTAGAGGTGTTGGGGGCACAGGGGAAATGGAGGAAGCAAGGGGGACCGGTTGAACTGGTGTCAAAGCCATGTAGGGTTTGGGGTGACCAAGAGGGGTAGCTGCTGGAGGATCGAGGTACGAGACCGGTATGCCCAAGGTCAGGTTAGGGAGAGAGAGGGTGGCCATGACGGGGACAGAATATACTCCGGGAGGGGGAGCCAGGAAAGGGATCTGCCCAGCAGGGAAATGACCAGGAGGGACGGCTCCGAGATGGTTAAGGCCTAGGGGAACCGATCCAGGAGGATAAAGGGGTTCAGGGATACCAGCTGTAGGGGGAGGGCTAGAAGGAGGAGGTCCGGCTAGCTGAGATGAATGGCTAGGAGCGGGTTGCGGAGGGTGAGGGGGAGGTTGCTGACTAGCCGAGGCAGGCCGCTTACGGGCAGCCTGAGACGATTGCATCATGCAAACATTCGATAAGCTGGGATCAGTGATGGGAGGAGGAGGGAGATTAGGGAAAGTTCCAAGCAGGGAGGAATATTTGTAAATGCCGGGGGAGACACTGGTCAAGGAATCGACGGTTTGCTTGTTGGCTACAGAAGAGATGGTCGTCTGAGGTGAGATCTAAGATTTTGGCTCATGATATGTCAACTCGTCAATGGTGACTATCTTTCCATTATGGGGGAAAGACATTTTGCGAAATACTGTAGATGGGACAGCAGACATAGCATAGGTGTAGCTTCACCCCAATAGAATGTTGTAGTCTAGCGGGGCATCGATGACTTCGACGTCAACGCAAACAGTCTTACCGGCGAGGGTGATAGGACAATTACGCAAAAGGCCAATGGGCTGGGAGGCGTGGCCGTCCCACGCTCGAAGGGTGATCGTAGAAGGGGCCAGTTCATGGGATCCGAGTTGCTTCCAAACCGAAGTAGACAACACGCAAGTGGATGCCCCCTCATCAATTATACAACATGAAATGTTGGCGTTCCATATTTTGACTGGGATTTGGAAGGCGACGGAAGCAGGAAGAGGGGGATGGTATGATTGAGTGGCATCGAAAACAATCATTTGGACATCAGCAGGATCTACAGCGCCCACGGCAGATAGTAGAGCCTTCTTTTGGGAAGGGCACGACTTGAGGAGTTCCAGTGTGGAAATGGCAGTAGGAGATTGCGCCAAATCATCTACTATACTATACGAATGAGCAGCTCGACTGGAAGCAACGTTTCGACGTAGGGGTCCCTTAGGAATCTTGGTATGGACCTCAACTTTGGGTTGAGAGATATGTAAGGGGCCACTAGATGTCGAAAGAGGCTCTGTAGAATCTGAAGAAGGAGGCTCGAGGGAAAACTGAGCAGGAGGCTTGGGGTACTGGCGAGACCGAGTTTGAAGGTGAAGGTCGACAGTCGGAGAAGGATCGGAGTGCATCATAAGGATCTGGTAATCAGAGGAACCAGAAAGGGAAGGGGGAGTGGTGACCTGGCTGTCAGGTGGTTGGGTAGCCACGAATCCTTGCTGAGGGAAAGGATTAGTAAACACAGTTGGTTAGGTAGTGGCCACATTAGGAGGAGTATGAGGGGAGGTGTGTTGTCCGCGCAATGTGGCTTGAGACTCCCACATCTGCTGCATCTGGGGTAAGAGGGGACAATCGTGGGTGTAATGACCATAAACACCGCAACACGAACAAGGCTTATTTGTGCGAAGCGGCCTGTCCGGCTTGGGCTGAGTGCCCTATTGCTGGTTGGCAGTGTTGGGGTCCACACCAGGATTGGTTCCACGGGTACTAGGGGCAGATTGGTTTTGATTGCCTCTCTGCCTTCTTTGAGAAGAAGGGGGATTAGTCCTGCCTTGCTGTACAAATACTTGCCCTCGAGGGGGCTGTAAGTGCTGTTGCGGGTTTTGAGGAGGCAAGGGAGATGAAAGCGCGTATGCTGGAGGAGCTGGCGCACCAGGCTGTGGATAAGGGTAATGGTGAGGTTGGGCAACATTGAGGTAAGCAGGAGGTTGGGAAAAAGGAAGAGGCATGCCGTATCCTGGATACATGCTACCGGGAGGGGGAAGAGTGCTAGAGGTGCTGGCCCCTCCCTGAGGGAGACCATAGCCCATAGAAGGTTGAGCGTACGGATGGGAAAGGGCTCCAACGATACCGTCGGCGAAATGAGATGCCCCCGGGGCGTTAGCGCCGCCGGGCCTGGGGAGGTCAGGAAGAACGGTATAAACATAACCAGATTGAGCGTAGATCAGGTCATATTTCAAGGCTATTTGGAGGGCGGCTTCTTCAGTTTGAGGAAAGTGAGAGGTGACATCTTTGCCGATAGGAGCTAAGAGGGTGCGAAGGAACCAGTCCATGTAAACCCGATCTTCGAAGGGGGGAGCTCGACATAAGCTTCGCCTTCGTCGCCATTCCTGAACATGGGCGGAAAGGCGGGTTGAAGAGGTTTGCTTGAATGAAGTCAAGAGCTCCGTGCCAGTATCGTATCAGAGAGGGAGCTGGAAATAAGATAAAAAGGCTTGGGCAAGGGTCGCAAAGGTGGTATGGGAAGAGGTGGCTTGGTCAACATACCATTTAGAAGCTTCACCGGTAAGCGTGCGTTGGAAAAAACGAAGACGGATGGAGTCATCGGTAATGGAATTGGAGGAACACCACATGTGGAAAGATCGGACATGATTGGTTGGATCTTCTCCAGCAAGGCCTTCGAACTTAGGGATGTCGGAGGGAAGCTTGGTTGGCATAGCAGGCCAACCAACATCGTGGCGGATAGGGTCGTTGATCAACTGATTGAGATCGGGGAGGCTGAGGCCTGCAATGTATGGCAGCAAGGGTGTGGTCGAGGTAGTTCCTGTGGCGGTTCCGCTAGTGGCAGGTCCGGCATTAGGGCCTGGAGCACCACCAGCATTAGGCCCTGGACTAGACATCGTGAAGGTGACAGGGGGAGAACCAGCAGGAGAAAGGGAACCCGATGAATCAGGAGAGGAGTCAGAGTGCGGACTCGGAGGAGTACTGGCTCGACGGCGGCGGGTCGGAATAGGTCGATCGACCGGAAACTGAGGGTGAAGGCCAAGAAGTCTCCGGGAAAGGCACCTTTGGGGCGCAATGATGACAGGAAGAAGGAAACTGACAGGGGCAGAAAGGGACAGAATCAAGTGAGGTCAAAGGCAGAAAAGGTGCAGTGACAATTGATTTTAGAGTCTTTGCCAGGCGGTGTTAACCAACCGCTTCTTCACTTAGGGTCAGTGTGTGGCGTGCGTTAATTTTAATTTTTAAACCCTTTCCGTTTTTAGAGCAAGAAAAAAGTGTGCTGCGTAACTGAAAATAAACCTACAGAGAACAGTATATAATGCTGAAATAACAGAAAATTAACAGTTACTTGTGCATCTATCTAACCCAAGAAGGCGGGTATCTCAAAACTCAGCTAAAAAAGGGAAAAAATCTATGCAAAATACACGGACAAGAGGCCAATATATCTAAGGTCAAAAAGGGATAGGGATCTAGAGGATAAGGCTGCTGAAAAGAGGTGCAGATCACAGCCAAGAGACAGAGGCAAGGTGGCTGGAAAAAGGGAGGAAATCAGCAAAAAACGGAAAGGACAGGGAGGAGGTCCTAAAGAGAGGTCCAAACAAAACAACAAGAGGTGATTTGAAAGGAAGAGAGGCTGACTTAAAGGGATCTGAAAATAAGGTAACAGATCTGGACAAGGGGGAGCTGAAACTCAGAAAAACAGAGGCTGAAACAGCTAAAAACTCTTCCACAAAAAGTGGAGGGTACTGAAGCCCTAGGGGGCTAGGTTCCCACTTAGATGAGCTAAAACAGATGAAAACCAGGTCAAAGCGGGCTGAAACAGAGGCTGGAAGACCCTGACAGAAGCTGCAGCAGAACCCAGAAAAATTGCAGAAAAATCACTGAAAAATGGCAGGTCGCAGGTTCTGACCTGTTTTCAGTGCAGGTCGCAGAAAAGGGGCAGAAAAGTGCGACCTGGAGGTCCAGGTCACAGTTTATGGGCCAAAAACGACCCCCATTCTCGGTTGTCTCTATGCGTATTTGCAGAAAAGGCTCCCGCTAAGTGCTGTGTCACTCCGCGTAATAGGGCTGTAAACACACATGGTTAGAAATTTTAATGTTTTAGGGTTTTATGTGAGAAAAACAACATAAAAATAGGAAAAATAAATAAATTAAAAAAAGAAACCCTAGGGTCTGAAGTAGATGGATATGCAAGAATATGAAAAACGACAGCGGTCGTAATTTAAAACCCGTGTGGAGTCGCCATTTGTTAGTATGAATCCTTTGTTGAAGTGTACGAAAAATGACCACTTTAGCTACGCATAACTAATAGCCCTAACAACAAAAGTGGCTACCAATATCTTCAGATCTGTGGTTAGTCAACATAAAAAAGCTTCACAAAAACCAGATCTATGCATGGAAAGACATTAAGCATAAAAAAACAGCAATGCTCTATATACCAATAGGCAAGACAAGAACAATTTTTGAAAGAATCTTTATATTAATTGGGCACCTGGGAGGAAAACAAGAAGGCGTATCCAATTCTCCTCAGTGGGATGGGTTCTTGGAAGTCCTCAGCACTTCAGATCTTAGATTTCTCTCTCTTGTTGGTGTAGAAAAACCCACACAAAGAATGGAACTCAAAGGGAGCTCACACAACAAATGGTAGAAAAATGGGATTCAAGTGTATAGATCCAGTAGTGATCTAATAGGCAACAAAAGGTGAAGAATGGCGTGAAAAACCCTCCTATTTGCAAAATATTGGCCCTTTTAGATCTTGGGTATGGGTTAACGAGATTTAGATCCACTTTTTATGGAATATTTTATTATATTTGTTGGAGGGAAAAGGTATTTGACTTGGGTCAAATCCCTTAATTTGTCACAAATAAATAAATAAATGATTTATTTATCTTTTTAAGGGAGCGGTGAGAAGATAATCAAATAAATAATGATTTATTTAATTATCTATTAAGGGTTGAAAGATAATTAAATAAATAATGATTTATTTAATTATTTGTGGGTGATTTGGTCATATTTAACAAGGAATATTATCTAAATGAGATTTAAATAATTATTCCTAGAAAATAATAAGATAAATAAAAGTTTATCTAATTAATTTCTTTGTTTTGGGTTAAACATGACTAGGAATTATAATAATTAAATTATGGTTTAATTAATTATTCCATGAGGAAAATCAAGCAAACATAGATTTGTTTAATATTTCCTTTGGGGTTTCCTATTTTAACAGTGGAAGCAATTTACTTAGGGTAAAATTGTCTTACATGGTGTAACTTGGGTCCACTTAATGATAATAGGTAGATGACTCAAAAATGGTGTAACAAGACGACATAAATCATCAGCACAACTCATATAATGGAGGAACAAGAGGCACGCTTGTCAAAACCATCCCGATGATGCCTCTCTCGGAAAAAGACATCCTCAAAAACAACATCCTCAAGAAGATACCATAGGGAACACCCATCACCATATTTTCTTTAGATAGAGTTTGAAAAGAGCGAAAGTTTAAGTGACCAAATTTCTCATGCCAAAGTTTTCTCAGTTCACCATTATGAGCAAAAAAAATGGAGGGAAGACATGATGACCCAAAGTTGTCAAACTTATACAACCTTGTGGAATCATTAGCAATGCCAGTAGCTAAAATATGTATAGGATCTTTGAGGTCCTTGATTACAACATCATGACGTTAGAATTATACTATTTTACCTTCACCTGAATGAGTTATCTGATAAATAGATAGAAGGTTGCATGACAAGGTAGGAACACATAGTAAATCATTAAACTGAACATTATCTAGATGAATGGTTCCAGATCCTACAACACTAAGAGATCTATCATCAACAACATAAATATGTTTGGTGTTACAATCATTTGAAGAAGAAAACATGGCTTTATTTTTGGCCATGTGGTAAGAAGCTCTAGAATCAATGAGCCACTCATGAGAATGAGAAGAAGAAGATACATTTAATGCATAACCATATGCTTGACAACCACAAGTAGAAAGTGCCATTCCTGGAGATGAAGTTGAATAGGTCTCCAAATTGATGTGGTGCTTCTTCATTGTTGCTTCCAAGGCTTCCATATTCTTAAAACATTTGGACTCTACATGGCTATCACGATTACAAAGGTTGCAATGTCTATCTATTTTCTTCCCTTTGTTTTTAGTTGCCTTATCAATTTGGTGAGTTTCTTTTTCATTTTGCAGTTGAAATTGCTTAGGACCCTTATTTGGTTTAGGACCATGCTTTTTAGGATACTTCTTCTTGGGATTATTTTGATATGGTTGCTGTTGGGCTGCTAAGGCTTTCTTAGAAGAATTTCCAGAAGTGATAAGACCAAGGCGTGAGAGTTTTTCTTGTTCTCTTATCAAAGAATCACAAAAGGCATCAAAAGAGGGGTTATGGTAGGTTGTTCCTTGAGAAATGAGGGCTTCTCTAGTGGGATGGAAGGTGGAAAAAAATACAGAGTATGTAGGTCCAAGCTTAGCAAGAATGGAATAGACGAGGCTACCATCTTCCTTTTTGACCTTACAACCTTCTAAAAGAAGTTTAAGGGTCTTGAATTTGGGAAAAAAATATTCAATAGAGGAGAAATTATTGGGGTCCAAAGTAAGCAACTCATTTTCAAGCTGGTGGGCCCTGATTTGATTTTGAATGCCAAAAATATTATTTAGCTTTTTAAGGGCTTCAAAAGGGGTGTCAATTTCAATCATATGAAATCGAAGATCTTGAGAAATAGACATTCCTATCAACCCTCATGCTTGATCTTGTTTATTTTCCCATTTAGCGGCTTTATCTCCATCAGTAGGATTAGTTTCTTGTCCTGTGGCTATTCTATAAAGCCTTTTACTTCTAAGTAAATCTACCATGTGAGGTAGCCATTGGAAATAATTGGTGTTGTTAAGAATAACCGGGAAAGTACTTTCCATTTTAAAAAAAAACTGAAGCTGAAAAGGGCTGAAACTAACTCCTCCAATGAAAAGATCTCGAAAAAATAGGCCGATTAAAAAAACCAGCTTGAAAAACAACTTCCGGATGAAGAAGTTATGCCTTTTTGAAAAAACTGAGTTGTAGATGTCGAATATTTACGGGAACGGTTGAAATTTGATGATGAAGTTCTACTTAAAAAAAAAAATCCCGCCCCTTTAACAAAAACCTTTTTAGAAAAAGAAGCTTGAGAAAGAGACTTGAAACCAAGACCTCTATTCTCATAAACTAACTTTACACCAAGTGAGCTAGTAAAACGATTCTGTAATTGTTTGAAAGGAGGAAGGGTTTTTATTTATTTATTTAATTTTTTTCACTATTTGGTGTGTGTGCTTTTCCCTGCAAAAAAAAAACAAAATCCGAGCACAAAAAAAATGAAAATACTACCTTTATAGCATAATGTTATATTTTCAGTTAGCCTTGCCAGCAACTATCCCTTTTTGCTATTTCTGGTTTCCTAAGATCGCACAAAGATGCGAGGAAAGAGCATACGTAGCAAAAACAATCTCGTCTTCCTGATTCTAATTTGAAAATATCGCACACAACGCAGAGCAAAGAGCATACACAGAGAAGAGGGTATTGATCTGACAATAGAAAAAATATAAACTAAAATAAACAGAGGGAACTGAAATAAACAAAATGATTAATAATTATAATTGCAAAACATATACTTTATACCTCTAGATCTAAAATGCATAACTTGAGAAACCGGAAACATTTTCGCATGAAACGAAAGGGGTTCCTCACTATAACAGACACTCCGAACACAAAAGAGTTGTTCTCCAAGCCCAAAAATGTTCAGAAATAATAGATCTAGAAAATGGCAGTCACATGCAATCAAACCGGCTTCAGATTTGGATCAATAATGGATGCGGCCCTCAAAATAGCTCTGATACCATGTAGGAATTTAGAGGGTAAGTTCCTTATATCAAACACCAAGGGTCACCACTCACAAACATATCACAAATCAGTACACCAGTATATCACGTGGTTAAAACCCTAAAAGAGGGAAATAGTCCACGACCTGAGCCAACATGACCACTTCAGGCAATTTATTAATTTAAAAAGAAAGTTTGCATATGTTTCTATCATAAACGGTTACTAGAAAAATGACCCTCCATGCTCTTTAAATAGAGATCATGGACCAATCGGGTGTTAAGCCACAGATCAAGTGTCGCTAATACCGAGGAGAGAGTGAACTTTCGGATCACTACAAATCGTGACCGTCAGATTATAAGTTACAAATGTACATAGTAAAGAAACACACTTTACCTAACTATACACTAGACCAAGTTATACTTAAATATTTCCTATGTGTCAGAATATCCTAACAGATGCCTAAAGCTATCATGGAAAAACTAGGAATAGACATCACAATACCTTATAAAGATTTATATTCTTTTGATTCTTGCAAATTGAGATGTTTAGGCTTGATTAAAGATCCATGTATCACTTTAGTTCAAATACTAGCTAAGAGTCTAGTGATGGACATTGTAGTAGTAGACATACCACCCAAGTATGGGATGATACTGTCAAGATCATGGGGTGCAAATTTACAAGGTACTTTGCAAATGGATATAACCTATGCCACCATTCCTGTCTTCGGCCAAAAAATAAGGTTATACAGAGAAAATTTGATGAAATACATGGTCAATATCCAAGATAAACCAAATAATTACCCACTATACTTTGTGCACTCTGACTTCTGATTCCTTCATTATGTACAATGAAAAACAAATTGAAGAGGAAGTTTCATAGCCATAGATTAAACCCAACAAAATGAACCAAATAGTAGAAACTAAAAAGTAATATGTAGAGGGATAGGCTCTTTGGAATATGGATTTAAATGGAGCTGTGTGTAAGGATGGTGCAGGAGTTGGTACTTTTATTATGAACTCTTCAACCAATATGTCAAAGGGACATGGCTATAAACTAAATTGTCAGTGCACCAATAACAGAGCAGAATATGAAGCTTTAATATTAGGGCTATAAATTTTAAATAGATAAGGAGAAAAATGATTTTATGTACATGGATATTCTAAGCTAATTATCAAACAAATAAAGCATGAGTATTCCACCAAACACCCTATATTAAGAGCCTATAGGAATGAAATTTTATATTTTCTACAATGTTTCACTGAATATGATTTTTCTGTTATCCCTAGAAGCTAGAATATTTTAGCTGATTCCTTGGATGTTTTAGCTAGTACTTGTAAAATGCCTTTTCACCCCAATAGGGAATATGTGGTGGAATTCAAACATAGGCTAGCTGTCCCTAACAATATAAGATATTGGCAAGTTTTCAGTAATGATGAGAAAATTGAATTTTTTCTATAGATGAAAGATGAATTTGAATGTGTGAATATTGACATGGATAATGATATTGATAATGATGTAAATAGCAACAAAACTGAAATTGAATTAAATGAAACTAATTATAACCAAGAAGAGCTAGAGGTTTTGCAATTAAAATACAATGTGTTGCTAAGAGGATTGGTACCATTGGAAGAGATTTTTGACTTCAATGATGTGGCCAAAAAACCAAAAATTGAACCTGTGGGTAATGATGTAGAAGAATGTAACATTGGAACACAAGAGAAACCAAAATTTTAATACTGTATAAATAATTTCCTCCTAAAGAAAAGTAGAAATACATTGAACTTCCTAAGGAATTCTTTGATGTGTTTTCATGGAGTTATGAGGATTTAAAATATTATGATACTTCTATCATTAAGCACACCATCCCCATTAAATAAGATCAAAATACCTTCAAACAAAAACTAATAAGAGTGAATCCAAAATTACTACCTCTGATTCAGAAAGAAGTGAAGAAACTATACGATGCCAAAATCATAGTACTCTTGAGGTTCTCAAAATGGGTTTCAAATTTAGTGCCAACTAGAAAGAAAACAAGTGAAATTAGACCCTGTATAGAATTTAGGAATTTGAACAAAGTCTCACTCAAACACAACTATCCCCTACCGAAAATGGATCATATATTACAAAAGGTAGTTGGTTCCAGTAGAATCTCTTTGTTAGATGGATTTTCAAGATACAACTAGGTTCTGGTCCATCCTGATGACCAACACAAAACAACATTTACTACACAATGGGGCACTTTTATGTATGTAAAAATTCCTTTTGGCCTTATGAATTATGGGGCCAATTTCTAAAGAGCAATGGATATTGATTTTTCTGATGAAATTGATAGGTTCATTGTGATCTACCTAGATGATATTACTTTATTTACAAAAACATATGAAAAACACTTACTGCATTTAAGAAGAATTTTTGAAAAATGCAGAAAATTTGGCATCTCCTTAAACCCTAAGAAAAATATTTTTGGTTTAGAGGAGGGAAAATTTTTAGGTCATATCATTTCCAAAGAAGGAATTAGAATTGATCCCAATAGAGTTGAGGCCATACAAAAAATCAATCCTCCTAGAAACAAGAAATAAGTTCAATCCTTCATAGGCAGAATAAATTTTCTTATGAGATTCATTCCTAATTTGGCTGAAATACTAAGATAAGTTACAAACATGTTGAAAATGGATATTGAGACTAAATGGAATACTAAAGCCAAGAAATCTTTTAGTGAGGTCAAATTAGCTTTAACTATTTCTCTTGTTTTGTTAAGCCCTAAATCTACTAAGGATTTTATGATTTTTTCATTTTCTTCTAAACATACGATTGCAATTCTTTTATTGCAGAAAAACAATGAAGGCCATGAACAACCCATAGCCTTTTTTAGCAGAGCTTTAAGGGATGCATCACTGAAGTAAAACATCATGGAGAAGAAAGAATTTACTTTGGTGAAAATATTAAAGGAATTTAGAGTTTATATTTTACATTCTCATATCATTGCATTTGTCCCAAATGCTGTGGCAAAGGATATTATAACACAAGCTGACCTAGATGGCAGGAGAGGGAAATGGATTGTTGTGATCCTAGAGTATGACATAGAAATAAAACCAACCAAGCTCATAAAGGGTCAAGGATTGGCCAAACTCATGGCTGAGTCCAATTTTCATGCTCTTAGTATCAATTTTATTGCTACATTTGATGAACGGGAAGAGCTGATGACTCCAAAATTATCAAAAGCATTTTCTACCTCACCATGGTATGTAGAAATCATTTTTGTACTATAGAATTTACAAGATCCTCCTGGTTTAACAAATACTAAAGCTAGATTCCTTAAGTTAAAAGGCATAAAATTATGTATTTTAGATCAGATTTTATATTGGAAATATGATGGAGGTATCTTGCTAAACCGTTTGTTGAAAGATGAAGTATATAAATTCATGTAGGAATTTCATGAAGGAGACTATAGAGGAAACTTATATTGGAAAACCACAGCCAATAAATTTTTAAGAGCTGATTTTTATTGGCCCATTTTGTTTACTGATGTGCATAAGAAAGTCACCTCTTGCCACCAATTCGAAATGTTTGAAGGAAAGAAAAAGCTTTTACCTTTACCACTAAAACCTATTTCAGTTGAAGGCCCTTTCCAACAATGGGGTCAAGATTTCATTGGTGAAATTCATCCCACCTCCTCAGGTCAACATAAATGGATCTTGACAGCCATTGATTACATTATAAAATGGATTTAAGCTATCCCAATTAGACAATCCAAAAATATTGTCATCATCCAATTTCTAGAGGGAAACATTTTGTCCAGGTGTATGTGCCCCCACAAACTTGTCACTGACATGCCGCAACCTTTAAATAAAAGAAAATGGTGGACTTATGTGATAAAAACCATGTCAAATTTGGACACTCCACTACCTACTACCCACAAGGAAATGGATTAGACGAATCCTCAAACAAAAGTCTAGTCAACATTATCAAAAAATTGTTGCAGGAAAATAAAAAGCGATGGCATAAAAATTTGATTAATGCCCTGTGGGTTGACTGAATTACTACCAAAATATCTATTGGAATGTCTCCATTTCAAATAGTATATGTGGTTGATGAAAATTTTCCTACTTCATTAGGAATCCCTGTACTAAATTTACTACAGGAAGCACAAGTGGAAACACATAGAAGAATCAACCTAACCATCCAACTACAACAATCCAGAGAAGAGGCCTACAATATGATTCAACTAATTTAGGAAAATTTCAAGAAGATTTGTGATATAAGGAAAAAAAATTGATGAATTCCAGATGCAAGATTTGGTGCTAAAATGGGATTCAAGGAATGAAGATAAAGGCAAGCATGGGAAGCTTGATAGTTTGTGGAAAGGGCCATATAAAATTGAAGCTGCTAGAAGCAACAATACATTTTTCTTGAAGGAATTAAATGATCAAGAATTTCTTGGTGGACTTGTTAATGCAATACTTCTTAAACATTACTTTCTTCGAGAATAAATAAGTTTCATGTAGTGTCATTGTATATAAGTCGTTTTACTTTTCTATTGCAAAAGTGAGGGTAGTTCACATCACAAGTAGAATCCCAGAGAGAAAGCCCGAAGCTTATGATGATTGGTCGCCCGCATTTATAAATAACATAAGGTTGATCAGATTTAGTTTCAGAATAAAGAAGACATGCCCAATGGATCCAGGCTGCTGATCTACAATGTTCTTGGCACCTCACAAGGAGAGTTCCATCCCCATTGGAGCTACTGTCAGGGTTCTATATTTTATAGGATGACTTGATTGTAGCTGTAATTTTGTATATGGTATGTTGTAAATAATGTTCCATTATGCAAATTTATTTCCAAAATAAAAAGAAATAAAAGAAAAACAAAAAAAGGGGATAAAAAATGTATATGAAAAGAAAAAAAAATTAAAAAAAAAACATGAGAAAAAGAAAAAGAATAAACCCCATAAAAAATTAAGTTTATAGAAGTGAGAAAGCCTAAATTCCACTCAAAAAATGAAAAATGCATCAATAAATACTTAGAAATTTTGAATAAGTGTGCTGCTAGTCAAAATGCCACATTGTAATAGGAGAAGTAGATCAATTAGTTTGATCACATTGTTTAAGCGTGATTAGGCCTAATTAAATAAACTTATTTTAGGTTAGTGAATAATCAGTCACATAGTATAATCGTGATTGAATTAGGCTAGTCAAAATAAATATGAGTTAACCACACTGTTTAAATGTGGTTAAATTGACAAATCAAAATTAGCTTGCAAATCAAAATGAAACACTAGTGGATAATTAAGTAGTTTTAGAGGATAGCTAAATGTGTGTTATATTATTTTAATTGCATCATTTAAAGTGTGATTATAGTAATTGTGATAAAGTTTCAGAATAATTTTTATGGCATGTAGTAATGTTGAAACAGTTTCAACAACCATGATCCACCCCGCCCGGATCAACGACGGGGGATCGCTTTCGGGCCCCCTCGAGCTCCTTCATGCTTTATTTACGGGGGGCTCCGAAAAGGTGAGACCTACTAGGTAACGTGACAACGCCACAGGATTTTTCACCCACCTCACCCCCCCACCCTTCCTTTTCCACTCATCTCGCACCCCCCCCCCCCTCCCTTCTGCTCACCATAACTACTAAATCTATTTCCTAGATGCTACAACTCCAAAATCCTAACTCCCTGAAGCCACTTTCAGTAGATTCCCTCATGGAATTCTACAAAAACCTGAGCTTCCCATAATGAGCCAAGATATTTGAGGCTTTTCTCCTCGAGGATGCACAATTACCCAATAAGAACCCTCCATACTCATCTTCTATGTTCCATGAGATGACTAAACAGGTAATTTCCATTATTTCATGCATAACTAGACACTATTCTGACCAATGGATCGATGAGGCCATTGTGGGCTTCTTATCAGTTTTTACATCCAGTGAAAAACCTATTGTTTTCAATTACAGTGAGTTCATTGTAGAAGCAATGCAAGACCAATTTCTAAAGTTCTCTACTCAGGGAGCTTTCAAGTATACCTCAGTATTAGTTTATTTGTTCATTTATCATCAAGCACAAATGTTTTCATTCCCTTTGGAGAAGTTAGATGAGCAAGGTAATCCACAACCAGTCATTCATTAGACCGACCAAAGACTGGGGAACCTACAAAATATATATATATATTTCTCAAGAAAAATTGTTAGAAAATATGGTGAATAAAATCATCTAAGATAAACCCAAAATCTATCAATAAAATGACTTTATCCCCATCTAATGAAAAACAATTTTTTTAGTGTTAATCAACACAATATAGGAAAACCGGTACCCAACACATACCACAAATCAACAAACACTGAACACCTTGAACTGCACCCCAATGTATTTATTATGATTAAAATAAAATTTCCCAGCGGGACAATAGTATTACATCAATGCTTCAACAATAATTTCATAGCCAAACATCAGATGGCTAGAGACTCAAATGACTCTCTAATTTATAGATAAATCCTCCAAGTGGAAAAATAATGGCTAGTTTGCTTGATCCTTATCAAAATAATCTTGGCCGTAGAAAAATACTTGATCATCTTTTAATCTTAGCCATCGAATTTTTATTTTTTGAGGAATTTTCGAATTTTTCTTTTCATCCCTTTTTAATTAGCTCAAAATTAATTATTTTGAGCTAATTTCCTCAAAATATTGACTTTGACTTAACCACCAAGGTCCAAGGGTCCAATTTCTTTTGAAATATCCAATATTCCCTTGGTTGAGGACCTCGAAAAATTAATACCTTTAAGACCCATGAAATATTCCACTTGGAGAGTTTAATTTTCATATAAAATTAATTTTGACTCTAAATTAATTAATTTTCTGGCTTAAGATTTATTCAATTTTTTCCATAAAAATTAATTAATTGACTTTTGAGGCGATTTAATGTTTTTTCCACCTTCTAATAGTTTAACCATGGTGTCTAAGTATGAGGGACCATGCATTAAAATAATTTTTACATAATATTTACAATTAAACCCTCAAAGGGGGAATATCCGTTCGACTTAGACTCTCAAAATACATACCCAATCTACGACACAACATGATCTACTAGACCAAGTGATTTGTAATAAAATAATATAGCCAACTAGCTTAAATTATTCCCACTTCACTTTTACATAAGACTCGACTAGAACTTTAGGGCTCACCTAAGACTTTGACGAAGAATTCCATCCTATATTTGGGGTGAGGTTGGAGGGAAAAACTTTTCCTACTATCCGTGTTTAGAAACACAAATGAGTCAGTAAGACAAAAAACCTCTTAGGATGAAACTTTCTCCAAAATAATAGGCTTACCTAGGTTGTTACATACATTCACAGTCCTACTAACATCATTTACATTACAAAGTGCATAATGGGTTTACAATGACACACATAAAATTATGAAAAATGATCCGATCATTTGAAAATATTTGGCATATTTGCTTCCTTGAACTTTGAAAAAAGGTGTGCAACATTTGGCTCCATATGGGGACACGTTGCTTCCATGAAGTAACGTAAGAACCCCAAAATCCTGCATCCAATAAAACATAATTCCATCAAATATATATCCATTCAAAATTGAAATAAACATGTATACATAGTATAAATTTCGTTGGGATAGAAAGATGTACTCTAACAAACAAAAATATAAAAGACATAACAGAAATGTTGGAAATAAAACTATCTAATGACATGAAATAAAAGGGAGTAGGGTTAGAGATACTATACACAACTACTCTCTATGGAATTAGATGTCTTCAACATAGTGCATATTGAGCATATTCCGACTCTCCTTCAAGTCTATGGGTTGTTTCCCAGATGTGCGATGCTGAATTTTGAAAATGCTAGGACTTTGACCCATTCGAATATCAAGATGCTCTCGACCATCAGACATTTCAAATATCTTCCTTCTTCTTTTCTGCATTTTTCTTTTCTTCTTTGTGGGATGTGATGTCAATAATAAGACCAATATAGATTTCCTCTCTTGATATTAAAGATGCTCAGATGAAAGATCTAAATAACCTGAGGTATGCCCAACCTTATTATGAAAATACTTTGTCAAAGGTGACACATAATCTTGGTCTTTCTTAACTTATTTTTTAACCATGGCACTTCTAGTTAACCTGTCTTCAATGGGACAAGTGACCTCCTCAAAATAAGATGAGAAACACTATGGTGGACTAGGAGGCTTATGATCTGTCAAAATTTCTTCGCTTCTTTCATCATGTGATCTATGCTGATAGTCCTACTCCTGTGACCTTTCCATCTTCTGCAACTTATTTTGAAGAGTGATCTTTTCAATTCTCATGGCAGCCATTTGCTTAGAATGTTCATCCTTCATAACACTTATTTCTTTGGCATGGGTTTCTTCCATGGCCAACAACCTATTCTGAAATCATATATGACCAACTTCCATATCCTTAATTAATTTATAATGATGTAATGAATATAACTTATTAATTCCTTATGATTTGCTTCCATGGTGATCAAAAATTTTTGTATGGTGGCCATCTGATAAATATGATTAATCTCCATGATTTTTATTTCCTCATCATGTGTTTCTTATATGGCTAATAACATGTTATGAAGACCGACTTCCCAGTCTTGAATATAGATCATTTATTTCCTACGATTTTCCTTTATGGAGCTTAGCTCTTCAGCATGATTTTCTTCAATATAGCCATCCACCTGATGTGCATGTATCTCATTTCCCTAGAGTGATCAACTATCAATTTCTCTTGATTAACTCTCATGGTTTCCACCATTTGAGTTAACTCATTGATAATATGCTTATCATTTTATTTTTCTTCATCAATATTAGTTTGATCCTTCGTCCCTACCCTTCCACTATCAAGGATTCTTCTTGCAACGACACAAGTGGATTCATCATGAGAATGGTCACAAGGTTTGCAATATGGAAAATATTGATGTGCACATTATCTTGACACATTTCTATGATATTTGGGTCTTTTGCAGGACCAATTTCATCCTTATTCATAGTGTGGGAAGCACAGGGAAACCCCCCTTGATTTTCATATATATATATATATTTTTAAAAGCATTGATGATGGCTTGTAAGGATTCAAAATAATTGTCAGGAAAATCACAAAACCAATACCTAACATCACCTTCCAAGGAAAGGAAAAAGAGATGCATGTTGACATCTTCATGATTGTATGAATTTGCATGAACATATATTTCTAGAAAAACTCTCAACCTTTGGATGTGATTTGTAGCAGTGATAGCATCATTACCCGTGAAAGAAGGTAATTTATTAATAGCTAGTTCCAGAATATCATGAGGAATGTTGGTATAATTCAAAGGGGTGAACAAGTAATACATGATGACTTTCTTAAGGGGACAAGGAGCTAATGGATGTTATAGAGAGAAATCCTTGTTCAAGAAAATCAAGAGATCCACAAGAAGTGATATTCTCGCAGAAATTATTGCAAAAAATGAAAGAAGTAGAGTCATGACATGAACACAAATCTAGCTCTAAAACCCAAAAGGAAAAAATTGAAAAGTTATTTAGGGAGAAGAAGATGGATATCGGGGAGGGATGCTTCTCTGAGAAAATGAATACGTACTAGAATGCAAGCTTTTTTAAATGGAATAATAAGTGGAGTCACACCCAAATAGTAAACCAACCTAAATGTCTAGGTGCTAAAAGTGTGAATGAACAATGATGAAAGGATTAGTGAGGGAAGA